>CM042873.1:394100-584100 GCA_023658055.1 Thaleichthys pacificus
CTGTTAGCAGCGGTGTGCGGTGTCGCGGTTTGAGTGGTGAGCATGAGAGTGATGAACAACACTGAGCTGAGCTGAGAGTGGAGGATCGAGAGAGTCTTCACGATGTATAATCTAAAGAGCATTACATTTCATGGCCATCCGTTTACAACCATCAGTCGAGCTGTTACTGTTCTTGAGGGTGTGTGTGTGGGGGGGGGGGGTTGTCCTTCACGTTCACCTCAACCCCCCCCCCCAAAAGTGGGAGTGCAGGAGCCATCAACATTACCCAGAGTGCATTGCAAGCAGATGGGACCATGGGAGGGAGCTTTTTCCTCGCCCGCCGCACGAACCTGCCTTCCCTTCCTGTCTGGAGGGAGGAAGAGGAGTTTAAGAGGAGGGAGGACGAAAAGAGAGGAAGAGGAGGAGGCGGAAGGGGGGGGCAGGGCGGCCCTTGCTCCCAGTTGGGCTTGACAGGCTCAAGGACAGGCCCCTTGGAGTATGAGGAGGAGGAGGAGGGGGAGGAGAGAGAGAGCGGGGGGGGCGGAGAGAGAGAGACGAGACGGGGTGACAGGAACAGAGACTAGGGGACTATTCTTATGTAGATGATTCTTAGTCCTTCCAAGGATTAGTATCTCTCTCGATTACTGTAGTACTCGGCCAGCATCACTTACCCTCAGATAGCCAGACCACAGTGGAGGCAGGGAGGGAGGGAGGGGGGAGGGAGGGATGGGGGGCGGGGTGGAGGGATTAGGGGGAGGGAGGGGGGGGGGGGGGGAGGGAGGGTGAGGGGGGGAGGGAGGGATGGGGGCAGGGGTGGAGGGAGGGAGGGCAGGGGGGAGGGAGGGAGGAGCAGGGAGGGGGTGGCGGGAGGGAGTGGAGGGGGGTGGAGGAGGGTGAGGGAGGGAGAGGGGAGGATGGGAGGGAGGGGAGGGGAGGTGAGGGGAGGGCAAATGGAGGAGGGGGCAGGGGAGGGGAGGACGGGGGGGAGGGAGGGAGGGAGAGGAGGGACCGGGGGTACGGAGGGGACGCGGTAGGGAGGGAGGGGGGGACGGGTAGGGAGGGAGGGAGAGGGGGGGACGGGAGGGGGGAGGGAGGGAGGAGGGGGGAAGGGAGGGAGGGAGGGAGGAGGGGGGCGAGGGGGGGGGGGGGGGAGGGGGGAGTCCCAGACAGCCACTGTCACTCCCTTACTCAGACCATACTGGGTCAGCACACACACACACACAGTCAAATACTCTCACTCTCTTACACACACAACACAGTCACACAGTCACATACTCTCACTCTCTTACACCACACACACCGATATTCAATGACTAACCTTGAAACATTCAGAGAGGGGAGATCATGAGGTGGATTGAAGATACACCCTCTATCCAATCCCCCTCTCATCCATCCCCCTCTCATCCATCCCCCTACTCATCCCTGCCCTTCAAACCCTCCATCATCCACTCCCCCTCTCATCCCTCCCCCCTCTCATCCTCCCTCTACAACCCTCCATCATCCCTCCCCTCTCATCCCTCCCCCTCTCATCCCTCCTCTCATTTCTCCTCTCATCCCTCCCCTCTCTCATCCCTCCCTCCCTCTCAACCCTCCATCATCCCTCCTCCATCATCCCTCTCTCCATCATCCCTCCCTCCATCATCCCTCCTTCTCATCCCTCCATCACCTCCCTCCATCCATCCCTCCCTCTCATACCATCCCTTTCATCCCTCTCTCCATCATCCCTCCCCTTCTCATCCCTCCATCATCCCTCCCTCCATCATCCCTCCCTCTCATACCTCCCTCTCATCCCTCTCCATCATCCCTCCCCCTCTCATCCCTCCATCATCCCTCCCTCCATCATCCCTCTCTCCATCATCCCTCCCCCTCTCATCCTCCATCATCCCTCCCTCCATCATCCCTCCCCCTCTCATCCTGCCATTACTGCCAGGAATGTTCATCTTCTGTCATGCTTGGGCCAGCTGGCAACTTCTCTCTCACTGGCCTCACACACACAAACTCACACACAAACACTCTCACACATACACAAACACACACTCACATACACACACCCATGCACACACACATCTAAACAATCTCACACTCAGACCAATCGCACAGACTCATAACAAGCTTCTCTGTCAGTGTCCGAGGAAGAGGAGGACTTTAAAGGGATTACCAGCTGTGTATCAACACTCACACAGAACAAACACACACCAGGAACAACACACACACCAAGCTGTGTATCAACACTCACACAGAACAACACACACACCAGGAGCCTCCTAATTGGACACAGTGAACAGTCAGGAACGTCCCTCTTTACCATGGGAGGTCCCCTTCACACACACTCACTATACACACACTCACTATACACACACTCACTTATACACACACACACTATACAGTATTTGGGTTTGAGGTTGAGGAGGTCTAGGTTTCACCCTGGTGTAAAGCCTCTCTGTTAACCAGCATCCTCCTCAAACAGCACTGTCCTGGTTGACATGATTTGGAAGCATATTTACTCCTTGATATATGTATTTCATATTTGTTCTTCTTTGCTTCAAGACCATTTCATACATGCCAGGGTGCAGCCCTGAATGAATAAAGCTAAATCTCACGCTTTAGGTAATACATACTAAGCCAACACATTCATTTAATGAAATGCACAATGTGTTCCCCAATGTAATTATCAACAGATATACTGGTGCATTAATGATGGGGCCAGTGAATTGATAAGCCTATAACTCACGCATTCACAGTCTGCCTGCTTTCTAGTAGCACTTATTACAGCTCATAGACCACAGTGCGTGCTGAAGCTGAGTCTGTCCCCCCCACCCCCATCCTCCCCCTCCTCCTCCCCTCCTCCCTCCTCCCCCTGCTGCCTCCCCCCCCTCCCTCCCCCTCCTCCTTTATCTCCCTCCTTCCACTCTGCTGCCCTCACAGCTGCTTCTCTCAGAAAGAGGACGTGAGTGAGTGTGTGTGAGTGTGTGTCTGTGCGAGTGTGTGTGTGAGCGGGTGTGTGTGTGTGTGTTGAGAGAGGAGGTCGTGCTGTGATGGGATCGTCAGTGTTGTCAGGCTGGATTAAGAGACCTTTGAGGGTTTTCTGGTGTGTGAGAGTGCTGCTCTGTAAGATACCCCAGGATGCCTCATTATCACTAACACACTCTCACACACACACACACACACTCACACTCTCACACACACACACACACACACACTCTCACACACACACTCACACTCTCACACACACACTCTCACACACACACTCTCACACACACACACTCACACTCTACACACACACACACACA
Organism: Thaleichthys pacificus; assembly: GCA_023658055.1. Classification (NCBI taxonomy): domain Eukaryota; kingdom Metazoa; phylum Chordata; class Actinopteri; order Osmeriformes; family Osmeridae; genus Thaleichthys; species Thaleichthys pacificus. The sequence goes on from CM042873.1 coordinate 397,370, forward strand.
CACACACTCACACTACACACACACACCACCTCACACACACACTCTCACACACACACTCACACTGTCACACACACACTCACACACAACACACACTCTCACACACACACTCACACTGTCACTCACACACTGTCACACACACACTCACACTGTCACACACACACACACTCACACTGTCACACACACTCTCACACACACACTCACACTGTCACTCACACTGTCACACACACACTCTCTCTCTCTGACACACACTCTCACACACACTCACACACACTCTCACACACTCTCACACACACTCTCACACACACTGTCACACACACAGCTTTTCAGTCAGACTCCTCTCAGAATCCTGCCCCTGACTTCAGCCTGCTGTAGAAACATCAGCTCATCAGATAAGCAGGACTTGGTGTTTAGTGTTCGACCATGCCCATGGCTGCAGGGACTTGACAACATCAGCAGGTGAAACTTCTAGTCTGATGCATGATGTCATCTTGATGCATGATGTCATCTTGATGCATGATGTCATCTTGATGCATGATGTCATCTCTGAATGAGTTTGGTTGTTGCTTCTTCCTCTTCTAACCTCCACACTTTCCTCTCCTCCTTTCATCCATCCTCTCGTTCTCTGTCTCTCTCTATGTCTCTCTCTCTCTGTCTCTCTCTCCCTCTCTCTCTGTCGCTCTCCTCCCTCTCTCTCTGTATCTCTCTGTCTCTCTCTCTGTCTCCTCTCTCTCTCTGTCTCTCCCTCTCTCTCCTCTATGTCTCTCTCTGTATCTCTTCCTCTGTCTCTCTCTGTCTCTCTCTGTCTCTCTCTCTCTGTCTCTCTCCCTCTCTCTGTCTCTCTCTGTCTCTCTCTCTGTCTCCCTCTCTCTGTCTCTCTCTCTCTCTGTCTCTCTCTGTCTCTCTCCTGTCTCTCTCTGTCTCTCTCTCCCTCTCTCTCTCTGTTCATCTCTCTCCCTCTCTCTCTCCCTCTCTCTCTCTGTCTCTTCTGTCTCTCTGTCTCTCTCTCTGTCTCTCCCCTCTCTCTCTGTCTCTCTCTGTCTCTCTCTCTGTCTCCTCTCTCTCTCGTCTCTCTCTCTCTCTCTACTCTCTGTCTCTCTCTCGTCTCTCTCTCTCAGTCCTCTCTCTGTCTCCCTCTCTCTCTCGTCTCTCCTGTCTCTCTCTCTGTCTCTCCTCTTGTCTCTCCTCCCTTCTCTCTCTGTCTCTCTCTCCCTCTCTCTCTCTCTCTCTCTGTCTCCCTCTCTCCCTCTCTCTCTCTGTCTCTCTTCTCCCTCTCTCTCTCTGTCTCTCTCTCCATCTCTCTCTCTGTCTCTCTCTGTCCCCTCCCCCTGACTGCTGTTGTTGTTTGCTCTCATGCTCTCCTGGCAGGACAGGAGCTAGCAGGACTCACTGCTCCACCTCCACTCTCCCCAAAGATTGCTCTGCGATCGATAACCTCCCTGGCTGTCTTGTCCTCCCGTTCACTCTCCCTCCTCCACCCTCCTCCTCTGTCCTCCTCCCTCATCTGTCCTCCCTCCTCAGTCTCCTCCTCATCTCCTCCCTCCTCATCTCCTCCTCCCTCCTCTGTCCTCCCTCCTCATCTCCTCCTCCTCTCTCCTCCTCCTCCTCATCTCCTCCCTCCTCTCTCCTCCTCCCCTCCTCATCTCCTCCTCCCTCCTCTGTCCTCATCTCCTCCTCTCTCCTCCTCATCTCCTCCTACCTCCTCACCCCTGCTCCTCTCTCCTCCTCACTGCAACCTGCTGCAATTAAATAAAAATACCATTTGCATATGGAAGACTAATTAAAACAAACAAAGTCTAGCTAGCACCCCCGAGAGAGAGGGAGAGAGAGAGAGAGAGAGAGAGGGAGAGGGGGTGGTGAGGGGTGGCAGTGAGGAATGTTAGCAAGAAGAAATTTAATTGCACCATGTTGGGGCTCGACCATTAATCCTCCCCATCTTCCTCTCTCTGGGGGGGGGGGGGGGGGGACTGGTGTACTCGAACGGGCAGCATAGTTCCTCTTTAAAGGTGAGTGGCTCAGAATGAACACACACAGCACACACACACACAGTAGACAAACACACACATATACAATAAATACTTACATTTGTGATCCAGCATGAAGCTGAAAGTTCTCGCTCTGCCTGTCTGTCTCTCTGCCTGTCTGTCGCTCTGCCTGTCTGTCTCTCTGCCGGTCTGTCTCTCTGCCTGTCTGTCTCTCTGCCTGTCTGTCTCTCTGCCTGTCTGTCTCTCTGCCTGTCTGTCTCTTGCCTGTCTGTCGTTCTGTCTGGGAGTGTTGGAAGCTATGATTGCTTGGCTACCAGACCTGCTGCAACAAATGCTCCCTGCTTGGTTTGAACATGAGACTGTATGACTGTGCTTGAGAAGAAGTTAACACATTAACATTCAGAGTGAGCAGAAGGCGTTTTCCTCTTTCAGAAGCAGAACTCCTCGTCTCCAAGTCCATGGAGCTGCAGGCTAAAACAACAACTTTAAACAAACACCATCCAAGAAAACACTGAGTCTTAGCGTTCATCCTAATCTTATGTTTTTTGTCTGTCGCTGTGTGTGCGTCTGCGTGTGTGTGCGTCTGCGTGTGTGTGTGGGCCTGCGTGTGTGTGTGTGGTATAAGATACTCTGTTGGGCGCCCTGGCTCTGCAGCAAATACCAGGAGACCCTGAGGACACACACACACACCTGAGGAAAGATGTTCAGAGGACTATTACCAAGTAAAGCGCCTCTGAACTAATCCTCTGCACTTAAGACAATTTCAAAATGAAATGTAATGTGTGTGTGTATGCGCACGTGTGTGTGTGTTCTTTGGGGGATGAATGAAGTCAGTGAGTAGTTTCACCTGAGAGAGAGCTCTTCTGCTCCTCCACAGGTGAGTCTCCATTAAACACCACTCAGAAAGCCATTAGCAGCAGAGACCACAGACACAGATACCAGCTCTAACGCGGTTATTTGTCAGAATCTGAAACTGTTGGTGTCGTGGGGGTCTCCAGGGAGGTTCCTCCAGCTCAGGAGGAGGGGCTGAGAGGCTGTTAGATTCCGAGGGTGGATGTCTAGATTTCACTTTTCAACACTTGTCTTTTCACCCCTACCTGTCTTACTCCTGCCTGTCTAACTCCTGCCTGTCTCCCTTCTGCCTGACACAGGTAACAGTGTATGAGGGCAGGTAACAGTGTATGAGGACAGGTAACAGTCAGTGTATGATGACAGGTAACAGTCTATGAGGACAGGTAACAGTGTATGAGGCAGGTAACAGTGTATGAGGGCCCTCTCTCCCTGGTAGGAGCAGTAGTCTCTCTCTCCCTCTCTCCCTGGTAGGAGCAGTAGTCTCTCTCCCTCTCTCCCTGGTAGGAGCAGTAGTCTCTCTCTCCCTCTCTCCCTGGTAGGAGCAGTAGTCTCTCTCTCCAGAGCAGATTGCCTGTGACAGGCCCCACTATTTCAAGTTGAGGTTTGAGCTAAATTAGAGTGAGCAGTACCACCTGTGCTGTGTGGAGGACTCTGGTCTGCACGCCGCTGGGGGGGGGGGGGGGGGGGGGGGGGGGGGGGGCGGGGGGGTACCTGGTAACATCAAAGCCTCAACCCAGCATGCAGTCTGCCTGCTCCATGGGAACTGGGGAGTAGAGAGAGAGAAGGAGGGTGAGGGAGGGAGAGGAGGGTGGAGAGGAAAGGAAGGGGGAGAGGAGAGGAGAGGAGGGAGAGGAGGGTGGAGAGGAAAGGAAGGGGGAGAGGAGAGGAGAGGAGGGAGAGGAGGGTGGAGAGGAAAGGAAGGGGGAGAGGAGAGGAGAGGAGGGAGAGGAGGGTGGAGAGGAAAGGAAGGGGGGGAGAGGAGAGGAGAGGAGGGAGAGGAGAGGAGAGGAGAGGAGAGGAGAGGAGAAGAGGGGGGAAAGGAGAGGAGGGGGAGAGGAGAAGAGGAGAAAGAAGGGTGAGAGAAGCGACTCACAAACTAAGTAGTTATATAATCAGGGCTTCCCCTTCTAGAAACAGAACAAGAAGCAGAGAGGAGGGCGAGAGAGAAGAGAGCAGGGAGAATGAGGAGGGAGAGAGGGAGGATGGGAGGGAGGTAGGGAGGGAAGGAAGGAAGGAGAGAGGGAGGAGGGGATGGAAGGGAAAGAGCGGGAGGAAGGGAGTTGAGGAGGGGAGGGAGGTAGGGAAAGAGAGAGGGAGGGGGGGGGGGGGGGGAGAGAGAGGAAAGACAGAAAGAAAAGGTGAGTGACAGACAAGGAAAGTCTGCAGCCAGTGAAACGCCTCATTCACTTTCTGATCACACACACACACCCACACACACACACACACACACCACCACACACACACACACACACACACACACCACACACACACACACACACACACAGCAGGCCTGGGGTGCGATCTGAACCAATCCTGTTTTATTGGCTTGTATACCTGCCAGCTGTTCTGTATAGAGACATCTGCCAAACGTAGAAATATCAGAAACACACTGCTTAGTGTGTCCTGTAAACCACTCTGCTAAGAAGCCTTGCTGAGCTGCTAACACCTAGCCCTGTTAGCACCTAGCCCTGCAAGCACCTTGTTAGCACCTAGCCCTGCTAGCACCTTGCTAGCACCTTGGCCTGTAAGCAGTTAGCCCTGCTAGCAGACCCTGTCTCAACCCCAAGGTTAGCTATATACTGGCTATGCATTGGGGTTAATTATATACACTGGGGGTAACTATATTTTCTGTATATAGTTATATATCTTAACTATATAGGGTAAGTGGGGTAACTATAAGTACACACATCCTTCACTCAAGTAGAAGTACAGATACTAAAAAAATCGAAACGTTTTTTCGAAACTTTTTTTGTTGGGGGTTTGGTTTTCAACCATCCGAAACAAAAAATGATATATATTTTCAATATATAACAAATATATATATTTTACCTTGCTGCTAGCCAATGCGACTAGCTGCTAGCTGATAATGCCTGCTGATGCTGCTAGCTGCTAGCCGATGGTGCTAGTAGCTGACTGCTGATGTCAAAGAGTCAGATGTTAATGGTGTCTCCACATCAATGATACTCTGCCTTTCTCTCTAATGACCAGCCAATCAATAGCCACCTGACCTCTGCAGCAACCAATCACATTGATACAGCGGACATATATAAGTGGATAGAGGAGGGGAGAGAGAGAGAGAGAGAGAGAGAGAGAGAGGAGACGAGGGAGGGAGGGGAGAGGGTCAGTGTGAATATTCTCTTATTTCTCTGTTGTACTGAATAACAACTGGTTAGTCTCTCTCGCCCTCTGATATGCAGGGTTAGTCTCTCTCCCCTCTCTCTCTGTGTCTCTCTCTCACACACACACATACACAAACACACACAGAACAGAATCTGGTTTCTCTGAATTTATTCATTCACAGTGTATAAGGTTTTACACTGGTGACAACTGCTAATAATAATAATCATTATCCTGACACGCATACAAGCATACAGTACACAGTAGCAGGAGTATTGTTTTAATTACTGAAAGTATATACAAATAACTGTAGTGTTAGGAGCAGAATTACAGAGACAATACATTTACAATAGGGCTGTTATACATACCATTAACATGACTAGAACCCATATTAGCATAATTCCACAAGCGTGGATAAGTGTGGTGAGATATACTCCAGGAGACACTGAGACATAGTGGAAGTGAGCGCCGCGGAACTTGAAGAGTTTCTGAACCAGCAGGATGTTGAGGTGATCAGGATTCCAGCTTCCTGTAGCTGGGAGACACGACACACAGAAAACGTGATCAAAGCAAAACACTCTTCTCATCGAATCTTCTATCGCTAATATTCAGAAATCATCATTTAAAACATCATACATGGATGAAAGATTTGTTATCATTTCCCTGACATTAGCTGTCTAGGATTTCATGAAAAGAGTGTTTCGTGGAAGGAGTGTTTCATGGAAGGAGTGTTTCATGAAAGGAGTGTTTTGTGAAATGAGTGTTTCACCATTAGTTGGTGGGGTTTAGTCCCCTGGTGATATGTGTATCTGAAGTGTCACATTTGCAAAGCAGCTGTATGGACTAGTGATGGTGTGTACGAAGGGATGTAGCTCATATTTGACGGGTACTCAGTCTTGTCAAATCCTTTGATCTGAACTGTCTTCATGATCACTTTAAAAAGACTAGCTGGGACTGTGAGGGATTTACCAATGTTCTGTCCCTCCCTCTCTCTCTCCCTCCCTCTCGCCCTATCCATCTTTCTCCCTCCCCCTCTCTCTCTTTATTTCTCTCTTTCTTTTTCTATCTCTCTTCCTCTCTCACACACACTCACTTCTGCAGATGGGATGGGAGTGTGACAATGATAAAACCAGACAGTCTTCCATCGCCTGCTCTGCCTGCTCTGCCTGCTCTGCCTGCTCTGCTCTGCCTGCTCTGCTCTGCCTGCTCTGCTCTGCCTGCTCTGCTCTGCTCTGCCTGCTCTGCCTGCTCTGCCTGCTCTCCCTGCTCTGCCTGCTCTGCCTGCTCTGCCTGCTCTGCTCTGCCTGCTCTGCTCTGCCTGCTCTGCCTGCTCTGCTCTGCCTGCTCTGCTCTGCCTGCTCTGCCTGCTCTGCTCTGCTCTGCTCTGCCTGCTCTGCTCTGCCTGCTCTGCTCTCCCTGCTCTGCCTGCTCTGCTCTGCCTGCTCTCCCTGCTCTGCCTGCTCTGCTCTGCCTGCTCTCCCTGCTCTGCCTGCTCTCCCTTCCATCGCCTGCTCTGCCTGCTCTGCTCTCCCTGCTCTGCCTGCTCTGCTCTCCCTGCTCTGCTCTGCCTGCTCTGCCTGCTCTGCTCTCCCTGCTCTGCTCTGCCTGCTCTGCTCTCCCTGCTCTGCCTGCTCTGCTCTGCCTGCTCTGCTCTCCCTGCTCTGCCTGCTCTGCTCTGCCTGCTCTCCCTGCTCTGCCTGCTCTGCTCTGCCTGCTCTCCCTGCTCTGCCTGCTCTCCCTTCCATCGCCTGCTCTGCCTGCTCTGCTCTCCCTGCTCTGCCTGCTCTGCTCTGCCTGCTCTGCTCTCCCTGCTCTGCCTGCTCTGCCTGCTCTCCCTGCTCTCCCTGCTCTGCTCTTCCTGCTCTGCCTGCTCTTCCTGCTCTGCCTGCTCTGCTCTGCCTGCTCTGCCCGCTCTGCTCTGCCTGCTCTGTTTATCCACACTGCCTGCCTGCTCAGCTCTCCCTCACACACACACACACCTACCTCTGGAACCTGAGCGCACACACACACCCTCACACACACGCTGCCTCACCAGGAACCTGAGTGGGATGTGGAGAGGCAGGGGGTGGAGCTTTAACAATAGCATTTGCATATTTTTATATTCTCTCAAAGAAAACAGCCTGGAGCGTGAACACCCAGCAGAGATCTAGAGGAGACCGTCCACTCTGCTACTCAGGAGCCCAAACACACACACAAGTATACACACACACCCAAGTATACACACGCTCACACAAATACACACGTACACAAACTAACACACTACACTGTGTACACACACCACACCCTCCAGGCGGCCAGGCAAACCAGAGTAACAGTGTGGAGGTTTGCCCCGTCCAGGTGCTGCCCAGGGCTCCAGGCAGGGGGTGTCTGCAGGGTCGCAGTACCTGGAATTCCTGCTAGATCTGGGAACCAGGGTGTTTACACATTAACTGCTACTGAGGGCAGCATGTTGAAAAGCTTCTGGCCTCTGGGAGGTCCAGCCACAGATCTCAGCTCTGAGACGTTTCACAATTTGGAGCAACATTTAAATATGTTACGTATTTATTTATTAGAGTTACGGTGCTGGTCACTATCTGCTCACAGCTCACTACACACTAGGGACTGCAGGAGAGACCGCCACTACACACTAGGGACTGCAGGAGAGACCGACACTACACACTAGGGACTGCAGGAGAGACCGACACTACACACTAGGGACTGCAGGAGAGATCGACACTACACACTAGGGACTGCAGGAGAGACCGACACTACACACTAGGGACTGCAGGAGAGACCGACACTACACACTAGGGACTGCAGGAGAGACCGACACTACACACTAGGGACTGCAGGAGAGACCGACACTACACACTAGGGACTGCAGGAGAGATCGACACTACACACTAGGGACTGCAGGAGAGACCGACAGAGAGAGAGAGACAGACAGACAGAGAGAGGGAGACACATAGTGAGACAGCGAGAGAGAGAGATAGAGACAGAGAGAGAGACAAAGCTGGCAGGCTGACATGAAGGGACGTGTGTAGTGATGAAACAGTGTCTGTCTCCTCTGTGTGATGGACCAGAGGAGCTCTGCTGCATGTTAACTTCTCTGGACGTGACTGAGCATTCACACACGACCACACCAGGGGGGTACCTTTCCTGCTGTACACACACAACCAGACACACATACAACCATACACACACATTGTATTCACAAGGAGGGGTGAGGAGTATGTATGTGTGCGTGCATGTTTGTGGTCATATGTATGTGTGTGTAATATATATATGAGTGTGTGCCTGTTTGTGTTAGTGTGTGTGCGTGCTTGTTTGTGAGTGTGTGTGTGTAATGTGTGTGTGTGTGCTTGTTTGTGAGTGAGTGTGTGTAATGTGTGTGCGTGCTTGTTTGTGAGTGTGTGTGTGTAATGTGTGTGTGTGTGTGTATGTAGGCTGGATGGAGTGAGAAGGCAGGGCCAAAGGAGACATGTAAACCCGTCTCCTAACAGATGATCCTGGCTCACATGAAGGCAGAGAGCTGGGAGAGGCAGGCGTGCAGCATGCCCACATGAAGGCAGAGAGCTGGGAGAGGCAGGCGTGCAGCATGCCCACATGAAGGCAGAGAGCTGGGAGAGGCAGGCGTGCAGCATGCCCACATGAAGGCAGAGAGCTGGGAGAGGCAGGTGTGCAGCATGCCCACATGGTTACTGAGGCTGGGGCTGGTTACTGAGGCTGGGGCTGGTTACTGAGGCTAGGGCTGGTTACTGAGGCTAGGGCTGGTTACTGAGGCTAGGGCTGGTTACTGAGGCTGGGGCTGGTTACTGAGGCTAGGGCTGGTTACTGAGGCTAGGGCTGGTTACTGAGGCTAGGGCTGGTTACTGAGGCTAGGGCTGGGGCTGGTTACTGAGGCTAGGGCTGGGGCTGGAGCCTTTCTCTGTGTGCCTTAAACATCGAACTCAACCCCCCCCCCCACCCTCCCTGTCTCCCAGCGCACGCAGAAGGGCGGTGTGGAGGGAGAAGGGTAGGGGGGCTGGAGGAGAAAGAGGCTAGGGGGAGAGAGGCTGGGTGGGGGAGAGAGACGCTGGCTGGCTGGGATGGCCTCTCCTGACATCATGTATGTGTGATTGGAGGGAGACTGGGCTCCAGCAGTGACATGAACACACAGGTGACTGCTGCAGCACCACGAGCCCCAGCCCCAGCCCCAGCCCCAGCCCTAGCCCCAGCCCCAGCCCCAGCCCTAGCCCTAGCCCCAGCCCCAGCCCTAGCCCCAGCCCCAGCCCCAGCCCCAGCCCTAGCCCCAGCCCCAGCCCTAGCCCCAGCCCTAGCCCCAGCCCTAGCCCCAGCCCCAGCCCCAGCCCTAGCCCCAGCCCTAGCCCCAGCCCTAGCCCCAGCCCCAGCCTCAAGTTACTGTGTTACTGTCCCCGGCCTCAAACTAGCCCGGCCTTTACTGCCGCAGCACCCAGCCTCACAGGAATAAACCTGCCTGTATTAGTCCACCGATCTGTACCCTGAATCACAGGTACTCAGAGCGCTGCCAGCAGATGAGGAGAGGTTTTGGTTCGCTTTTGCGCTGCTTGGTCCTGAAGTGAGGACTGGGGTGAAATTAACTCGTCAAAGAGTTAGGACGAGGACGTGGACGGTCCTGGACGGAGCACAGACCTCCTGCTGCTCAGCCCAGAGGCCCAGCGCTGTGCTCAGCCCAGAGGCCCAGCGCTGTGCTCAGCCCAGAGGCCCAGCGCTGTGCTCAGCCCAGAGGCCCAGCACTGGCCTGCAGCCCTCGAACCCGAACCCGACAGGCCTCTAGTATCATTCCTCCATAAAGGGATCCAGAAAGAGATCCATTAAGTTGTCTTAATGAGCAGAAATCAGAGCAGGGTTACTCCAGGAGGAGAGCCGCCGTTATCCAATCTGATTGGGATTTGGAGTGATTTGTGCCGGGTTTCCCCAGGGAAATAAATAGTTTGATGACTGTAATCCTGGGAGGGGCGACTAGCGAGGCGTCTGAGGGAACTACGAGGGTCCGCAAATAACTACATGGACTATGACAATCCTCTGAGTGGCAACAACTCACACAGCGGAGATCTCTCCCGTTTTACCTGATAGGTTTGAGTTCTGCTGGTATTAAGTGATTTATCTGTTCATTACTGCTGTTAATAACAGGATATCAGTCTTGATTAGCATGCATAGTACCATCTAGTAGAACTCACAAAAACATGCGCGTTTTGTATACTTATTTGCATCCATGATGTCATCCAGTCTCATACTAGTGATGACTACAGCTCTACTACACCAGCAGGGGATTGTCCTTATAGGTGATGGTGTGCTAGCACAAGGTGGTGGAGAGAGAGGAAGAGAAAGAGGAAATGAGAAGGGGGGAAAGAAAAAGGAAGAGAATGAGAGAGGAAGAGAGAGGGAGATAGGAAGAGAATGGTGAGAGAGGGATGGAGGGAAGGGAGATCCAGGCAGGTTGGAAAGAGCGAGGAGCTTCGGGCTGCTCTTTTCATCCCTGAGTCGTCAGTCCTCTCTCCTCCTCTCTCTTCCTCTCCTCTTTATCCTCTCTCCTCCTCTCTCCTCTCCTCTTTATCCTCTCTCCTCCTCTCCTCTTTATCCTCTCCTCCTCCTCTCTCCTCCTCTCCTCTTTATCCTCTCCTCCTCTCTCCTCCTCTCCTCCTCCTCTCTCCTCCTCTCCTCTTTATCCTCTCCTCCTCTCTCCTCCTCTCCTCCTCCTCTCTCCTCCTCTCCTCTTTATCCTCTCTCCTCCTCTCCTCCTCCTCTCCTCCTTATCCTCTCTCCTCTCCTCTTTATCCTCTCTCCTCCTCCTCTCTCCTCCTCTCTCCTCTCCTCTCTTCTCCTCCTCTCTTCTCCTCCTCTCCTCCTTATCCTCTCTCCTCCTCTCCTCTCTCCTCCTCTCTTCTCCTCCTCTCTTCTCCTCTCCTCTCTCCTCTCCTCTCTCCTCCTCTCCTCTCTCCTCCTCTCTTCTCCTCCTCCTCTGTCCTTTCCTCTGAGTCGAAGAGCAACACACTTCACCCTATCTGGCCCAATCTAGACTACTGTCACTCATTCAGACACTCACACACACACACACACTGTAAATTGCACTTTCTCTCTCTCTCACACACATACGGCAGCTTTGTCACACACACTTGGGGGAGGCCCCACGGCCCCTGTGTGTGTTTAGATATACAGAAGAACAGACCAGGCCTCATCACTCCTGCTGCTCCTCTAGGCCCAGCTTGTTACACCCACTGTGGGGCTGGCTGGCTGCTGGGACACTACTGGAGAATGTTGCCACTAGTCGCTTATTCTGAATACATGTTTCAGTGGAGTTGAAACACTTTGCCCTGTATTCATGATCAATAGTCCAATCTGTCCTCTGTCCCTTTCCTACAGAATCACACACACATTACTGGGTCATGCGCTCTCTAACTAATCCCTCCAGCAGCGCTCGAGTCATTACCTCACAGTCCGCAAACATCTTCTGTTTTTCTGGGGGACTATACATCTATTTCAAGCTAATAATAACATTTACATTGATTTCCAATACATGATACGCAGTCAATAACAGCTTAGCGAACGTATTTATGTGTGATCTAAGTTTGCGAGACAGAGATGAACGCATTCCATTTTCCCAGAACGGAAGTCTCGTGCTTCTGGTGATATCGGTTGAGGGAGCACGCGCCTTGCATATGAACGGCACAAAGACAGGAAAACTGTCACTAGATAATTATATGGCGTTTTGAATATGAACATAGATCCATGTCTAGTTTGCATGAGTTTAATATGGCATTTTATATAGCCCAACGTGTGGGAAATTGAGGATATTTATCATGCCGGCTGATATTCAATGTGGGCCATTTAATTAACTGGATACATTATCGTTAATGTAGACTATTCCAAGTTGGATTCTGCTTTAAATCAACGCTCAGCTCGACGTGAAACACACTCAACGTATGTTATTAACGGTTGTTCAGATTAGCAGTAGGCCGTGTGAAGAAAATAAATTAAGAATACTTAAAGTAGCCTATAATTAAAAAGACCATTGAATCAATTAAATTGAAATTGTAATAGAGTGTATTAGTAGATCGTCTGATTTTTTGTTGCTGTTTTTTTATCGTTTGAGTCAGCGTTATAAACTCATAACAAGCGTTGTGGGAGTCTAATTGGACAGAATATTGGTATGAACGGCGCTCACGGAGCAGCATCTAGTGCTTCATTAACAGAAAGGTAAAATGTTTCTCTCAAATGATGACATAAAATTCGTTGTGGTAGATTATCATAGCCTGTATTATGCTGCGTTGCCTGAATGCATGATATAGCAGCCTATGCAAGACCTGGCCATGGACGATTTATGCACAAGCGTTATAACGAATAACCTTTCTAGAATTGTTGCAATATTCAAGTTTTTAGAATAAAAAATGCAGACGTCTTAATACTAAAGAAAACATTTTAATGTAACCTTTTATTTTATTAATTTTATGAATAATATGTTAACTCTCATTTGAAGATGATACAATTGTCAGAAATCTTTTGATTCTGATGCTGATGATGATGCTGGTGAGCCATGTTGCCTACTTCAGTTGACATGGTGTGAAGGACCGGTCAAGCTGACCGGTCGATTAAACCTCTCACTCATCGGTATAAACCCTGTGAAGTTTAACACCGGAGCTACGACTAGGCCATCAACACTGGTGCTAATTTGTTGATGACTGTAATCCACTCACCTAATCTGGAAACGTCAAAGTCATTTCCACAAGTTGTTTACGTTTGCTAGTTCGTGCATGAAAGGGGTTTGAATCAGGCTACGCTTACCGGACTTTTTCGTAGTTAACGATGTGAGCACGAGCTAATACACGGATATTCTGCATCTCGTTATACCTACATTGGGTTGCAAAATATTTGTATGAAATATTTTATGTTGTCTCCAGATGGGTGTTAAATGTTACCTCGGAAAACAGAAGGGCAGATTTAACCTTTAGGTCTGCGTCCAGACCGGCAGAGTTCTATACGGACTTGTTCTCGGTGTGGAACCTTAAATTGTTCTTTCAGAACTGAACAGAATTCTAGAGCGTACAATCGAACCTTCAGCTCGTGGAGGTTCTTGTGGTGTAGACGCATCCAAACGTTGGAAATATCAATGGAAGGTTAGTCATTATGACCAGAAGACATCTGACTGATTCAACGATGGGTTTGTGTGTATTAGACTGATCCGCAGCCATTGAATGGCTGGTATCTAACCTACGTTTTCATTAGTCAGACACGTGTAACTGATGATTCAGTAGCCGAGGTGTCAACTCCTCCATCTCCAGTTCTGCTCCCTTTGAAATTTCATATGGCCGTCAATATAAAAACAATTATGCATCTATCATGCTGCTCACCCGCCAGGCCCCCACGAGGAAGCGCGACACCTGCTGGTGCAAATTATTTATCTAACCTAAAGTCAAACAACAAACACCTCAATATTATTTCCCCAATCTAAAGCACCCGTCGCCCTAAGATACGCCTGTGTTCGATCTGGAGGGGGGGAGGTGGGGGTTAGAAGGAAGATGAGTCTATCAGGGAGCCGTAGGAGACCTGCATCTACGGGCTGCGTTCTGTGTTGTGAGGCTGTAGCTTAGATGGTCTTGGCTTCAACGACTGACGTTGGGCTTCTTTCATCTCGACTCCAGCGCACAAACATACAGCTTAATGCGACCACTGTTCCCCCTTTATTCAGCTCACCATGACAACTGAAACGCGGGGTTCAGAAATGCCTCCCCATCAATGAAACAAACGGTCCACGCGGGGCCGCGCGAGAAGGCATCTTTAACAGCGAGGGGAAAGCAAAGTTAACCCGTGAGAAAAAAACGCTGCAAAGTATTAAAATGCGTGATTAAACTTTTGAATGTGTTTAAATAATCATTGCGTGTTATTTCATTGGAAGTAGTAGTTGGACAAGCTACTTGCCAGTGCTTTTAAAACTATATAGGCCTATATATATATATATATATAATTTTTTTAAGAAAGTGTTTTAAGATATAGCATGTGGATTAAGAAAACCTTATTGTCTCCATCTTTTCATCTACATAATAGCCTGTTGTTTAATTTGTTATTTCTGGCCCTCTGTCATTGGAATCTCTCCATGATTTCCAGCCGAAGCAAAATAGCTTGTGACAAATGATACGTCTACAGCGTCCCATTATCCCTGTTCCACGAGCTCATGAGAACGGTGATTACTGTTAAGAACTGGGCTGTGTCGGCAATGTTGCTTAACTTTAAACAAACTTCGCCACATCAACATAAGATCGATTTATGTAAACGATTTGATATTCGCTTGTGCCCACGCGAGTCCTCCAGAGAATTCAACCGAGGGGTCTGCTGTTTAAATTTGATTGATTGCACTTTCTCCAGTGGACATTCACCACAACACAGCACAGCTTAACCGTCTGCTCACTATTTATAAAACCGAGGCTGCAAGCTAAAGCCAACACAAAGCATATATTGATTTTTTGATTCGAAATAGGAAAAGAAAACATATATGTTTTTATGAGAGTTCGAGATGGAAAATGTTTAGGTAGTGTGTCAGCGGTGTGAAGCAAACCAATAGGCAAAAATATTGTGGAAAATAACTAAAATGCATAAATCTAAATAAACCCTTAAAGAACGGTAAGGTTAGTCTGTAAAACGCAACCATTTCCCTCCAGATGCATATGTTGTAGAAAATTATAAATAATTGTTGACTTACCTTAAATCCAATAGGTTAATAGTCGAAAATAGCTTTACATATATATTTAGAGTCTTTTCATGGCAATCTTCTATCCTAGGAATCGGTGCTTCCTAAGATTTTCTTTCCACTGCCTCAACTGAGCAGCAGCACTCGCCGGCTCCGCTATTATTTTCACTAAAATATATGAAAATTTATGCAAATGAAAATCAGCACTAACTGTTCGTCTCTTGTTATACTTGGGGATTTTTCCCCCTTTCTGTTTTTTTGCATACTAAACAAACGACCTCCCCAGGAGGAACTTGGGGACCTTATGAAGTAAACAAATAATAAACACATCATATATCAGAGACAGGGGTTATCGATATACCATGATATCGGATAAACATTTTCAAATGACTTTTTACTCTATTTGTCTATCTTGTGGAAGTGAACTCTGTTTGCGGTGCCTGGTGTCACGTTTCTCGCGGCCGCACGAGACGCCCTGTGAAAGCGTGCAGTGTAAATTGCATAGTAGTAATTTAGACAGAAATCCTCCACTGTATATTAATGAAAAGACAGCCCCGTGGCACCGGCTCTATCCTGCCTATTCAATGTAAACAAATCCACGAGGCTTCCCCGGTTTTGAGCCGAGTCCAAATTAAATCTACTGGGAATGATGGAGCCAGGGCAGCGACGAGGCTGAGCTGGTGAACATGCCCCGGTGTGCTGTCGTTGCTCACAATAAAATCCTCTCTTTCTTGTCTTTGGTTTGGTGGGCTTTACAACACACAGTATCCACGTTTAAGACGATTGAATGTTACCATTGTTTCTTGAACCCCTGGAACACAGGCAGGGTCGTGCTGGTGCATATTATTAACAGTAAGAATGTCTTATTGACATTCAGCGGGGAGTGGAACTGGAAGACCATCTCCGTGCTTCAGACCAACATGCACAAGACTATGTATCAACCAATGAACGCGATATATATTTGGCATACATCAACACCCCTGGATGAACCCAAACGCTGAGGGGCGCGCCAACAAAGGCCCTATTCATTTCTAGGTTATGTAGTGACATGAATTGGGGTGAGTTTTTGGGGGCTATCTTTAGCTAGTGGGATTCTGTTTTAATGGCAGCCGCTTTCCTAGCGAATCCCCTAAGGACTGCTCAATTTGCCCTTGTTTTGGTTGCCACTTTCTCTTCCACTGTGGTTCACGGAGGTTGCCTGCGCTACGTTTCCGCTTGGAAGCATCCCCCAACCTTTGTGTGTTCCTCAGCAACCTCAGCACAGCATTGTTAAAGCTATTGGTTATTGAATATCGTAGGGTTTTAGACAACAGTCACACACTGCATAATGTCGTGGTCCATATACCGCATCAGAAGCATTCCCTAAAGGCCCACAAAAAAACTGACATGCGCCTAGGAACCACCACTGAATTACAGCGGGACGGTAACAGCGTGAAGTGCCCTTGCAGCGCGCTGATAATGATCTCACCCACTGAACAAGGTCCCAATAACCAGGCTGCTGGAGCCGGGGCCTGCTGAAATGCGCAGGGAACCATTCACATAAACATCTAGTCTGTGTAGTCGAACAACGCTATTCATATTTCCACTAAAAAGGCATCACTGAAAGGCCTACATAGTTTTATGAGGACAAGGTTAAGTATGTGTGCCCAACGATATCATGTCTAACGCACCTATCGATCTATTTTTAAACACTAATTTATGTGATTATATATGCAGGTATATATACATATATATATTCCCTCCACAAATAGAGAGACACTTATTGAATTTCTTTTTGACTTGTATCTGTGTACTTTTATACGTTTAGATTGAATTAAAAATCAGCCAATTGGAACGGCTAGAAGGAGGTTCACGCGCCTGAAGCAATGCTGGCGAAACCTGTCAATCGCACCCCGGGTATCCAATCAGCGGGAGGCTCGTGCTCGACTTCCTCGTATTTGGGGGAAGAGACGTGGACGATGTGCGCACGCTTGGCACAGGGTAAACATTCGTGTGTCCTCGAGCTTTGAGGGAGGGACTGTTCGAACTGTCAGAAAGAGAAAGAGAGGAGAGAGAGAGGGAGAGAGAGGGAGAGAACGAACAAGCGAATGAGAGGAGAGGCTTGCAACCATCGCAGTGCACTGTAATAGTGGATTGTACTTCAACGGGAGTTAGCGGTTTGGCAGGTTTATATACATCAAACCAGAACAAAGAGAGAGGCTGTACAGTACCATAAAAGACACAGCGAAAGAAAAGAATAAAGCGGTAAAGACCAAATCTCAGCGGCTAAATTACAAAAGAACTAAGGAGCCTATGCAGCCTGTTTTCTTCTCTACAAAAGGAACATAAAACCGGACTTCATTTTTTTGTGGAGAATTTGCGCGATTTCTTCAACCACTAGAAGTTTGTTGCGTGCAAATGTTTTCTCTGTTTGAATCTGAATTCTAAGATTTTGCGAGACGACCAAACTTCCTCGCCTGCACGTGGTGTCAAAGGGCTTTTGAAAACCTGGATTTTTATTCACTGATGCATATTAATTTCCACTAGAAATAGGCCTACATGAATGCTTTAAATACAAGATATACGGATTTTACTCATTTTGGCCAGCCTTTTGCATCTTTTCACTTTTGACGCTTATGTCAATGGTATTTGACAAAAAAACAACCCAGACTTTTAAAGTTTGAATAATTCATGAGATACAATTGCCTGCTTGAAAAAAGTAACTGAAAAAGGGAGGGGGGTAATCCACAAACATATTCATAAGGGTTAACGGAATGGCCACCGCGGCTTCCAATCCCTATTTACCCAGCAATAGCATCTTATCATCCGGCTCGATCGTGCATTCTGACTCCGGAGGCGGTGGCATGCAGCCGGGCAGCACTGCGGTGACCTCGGTGTCTGGGGGGTACCGGGGAGATCCCACCGTAAAAATGGTACAGAGTGACTTCATGCAGGGGGCAATGGCAGCGAGCAACGGAGGACATATGCTCAGCCATGCTCACCAGTGGGTGACATCTCTGCCGCACGCTGCGGCCGCCGCAGCAGCAGCCGCGGTAGCTGCAGCCGAAGCCGGATCACCGTGGTCGTCGAGTCCCGTCGGTATGACCGGCAGCCCGCAGCAACAGGACGTGAAAAACAATTCCGGTAGAGACGATCTGCACACCGGCACCGCGTTGCACCACAGGCCTCAGCACCTCGGTCCCCACCAGACTCACGCGGGTGCTTGGGGGAGCTCCACCGCGTCTCATATCAACTCCTTATCCGGGGGGCAGCAGCAGCAGCAGTCTCTCATCTACTCCCAGCCCGGGGGCTTCACGGTGAACGGGATGCTGAGTCCGGGGAGCCAGAACCTAGTGCACCCGGGCTTAGTGAGGGGAGACACCCCCGAGCTCGACCACGGCAGCCACCACCACCACCACCACCACCAGCACGCGCATCACCAGCAGCACCACGGGGGGGTAAACAACCACGACCCGCACTCCGACGAGGACACGCCGACCTCGGACGACCTGGAGCAGTTTGCCAAGCAGTTCAAACAGCGCCGGATCAAACTGGGCTTCACGCAAGCTGACGTGGGTTTAGCTCTGGGCACGCTCTACGGAAACGTTTTCTCCCAGACCACCATCTGCAGGTTTGAGGCTCTCCAGCTCAGCTTCAAGAACATGTGCAAGCTGAAGCCGCTGCTGAACAAGTGGCTGGAGGAGGCGGACTCGACCACGGGTAGCCCCACGAGCATCGACAAGATCGCCGCGCAGGGAAGAAAGCGGAAGAAGCGCACGTCCATTGAAGTGAGCGTAAAAGGAGCTTTAGAGAGCCACTTTCTAAAATGCCCCAAACCCTCGGCCCAAGAGATAACCTCTCTAGCGGACAACTTGCAGTTGGAGAAAGAAGTGGTTAGAGTGTGGTTTTGCAATAGGAGACAGAAAGAGAAAAGGATGACCCCCCCCGGAGTGCCCCAGACGCCGGAGGATGTGTACTCTCAGGTCGGCAATGTGAGTGCAGACACACCGCCCCCCTCCATGGACTGCAAAAGAATGTTCAGTGAAACATAGAGCAGCACACAAGACTAAAAATATTTTATATGAAATTGATAAACTGATAAAAACACAGACTATCGTCCAGATAGTCAAACCATTTTTGATACTGTGATTGTGAGGGAATATGAATAAGACTGCAAATGTGTTATATTTTCACCAGAAAAAAACAGCCCCCTTTTCCACCCCAAACGCCCCGCTAACCTTCTTCAGGCCCTGAAATGTTTTAACCTAAAAGGCTCCTTCTGTTCTTTCTTCCAGGGACATTTTTTAGTAGATTACTTAAAAGATGCAAGTTTAACTGGACTGAGTGAACCAAGCGACCAGCGGGTGACAACTACAAGTTCATTCCATCAGGTAATTTTGGCGCATTAACACCAACAAGAAATTCAAAGCAAGTATTAATATTTTTACAAAGAGATTCCCCCGTTATCCTGTATCTGATTTGCGAAAGACAAAAGAATCAGGCAATTGTATATTAAAACATGGGACGTCAAACTCAACAATAACAAAGGAAAAAACTGCATCAGCACCAACGAAGAAGAGTGGCATCCACGAAGCTTCCAACATATGTTTTTGCGGGGTGGACTGCATGGTTTGATTCTGACACAAAGAGGAAGTGAGATTTTTTCAGGCCCTCCACGACTAAATGATAAGATAAACAGAGGACTGGCCTCATCTGATCAGAAGGATCACATCTTCTTCAAATGGGTTGTTATTTAAGCGACTTAACACCGTGAATGGATTTTTTTTAAACATAGACATTTGAAAAGACTATCTTCTGCTGCACTTATTTGAATTTCTCCTCTGCGAAAATCTGTGGCCAAGTGTGAGTGAGTGCTGTGGATGTTACTGTTATGCTGCCATTTCTAAGCAGTATTCTTTGGTAGGTTTTAATAAACAAGACTCTGTAAAGCCGGCAATATAGATTCATTAGATCAGAGGATGATCTGAGTTATTTACTTTATATTTTTCATCAAAATGACTTGTTTTAATATTTTATTCGGAATACATATGAATGATTCCAAATGGTAATTTATTTTTCCCCAGAACTTGTGTAAGATGTTTTTCTTTCTTGTTTTCGTTGTTGACCTTATATGTTTTGTTTAATTTTGTATTATTGTTTCTAAAGGAGCACAAATCAACATAAGCTGACATTGACAGTTGTTAGGTAATAAGGGTATATTTTGATGTGATAATTTGATTGTAATTTAATTTCAGTAGTGATTCCGTAAGAGCTGATTGAGAACAATAAATTTCTTAGAATGAAATTAAGTTATCCTGTGTTTTGAGATTTATATTTTATTGTATATTTGGCTGTTTTAATTATAGCTTATATTCGCCTTTTTCGCAATGGGAGGGAGGACACAGAGGAGAAATGGCGGATTGTTTTGTCCCGGCTATGGGCCCCCTATTGTCAGGCGACGTGGGACATTAGCTGAGTAGTAGAACAAGAAAAACTCAGTAGAAAATGATTAAAAGGTGAATTAAGCAAAGAAGTTTTAAATGTAGGCTAAATATAGTTTAAGCACGTGAACCTCTGAACCTTCAAAAACGTTATTGAGATTATCGAAGGAGATATTTGATGACATACCCGGGGTTGTTTTTATTCTGAAATATGCAGTTAGACTAAATTAACGGCTTTGAGCACCAATTTATTTCCTCATCCAAACCGCCAACATAACCGTTAAACCATTACTTATTGATCGCGGATCAGTAACTGGAAGTAGTGAGTACTTCTCAGAACCGTCTTTAAGTTTGTTTACATGGCTTCAGCATTGTTCTGTTTCACAGCCTCGCTCTCCAGCGGGCGACTCAGCAGCAGCCTTGGCTATAGACATGCTGCACGTGTGGGCCAGTAGTGGATTTATAAACGCAGATTTACTGCCTTTATGATGGTGAACCAGGCCTTTAAGGGGTGTTTGTTGATATTTTCCTCTGACTTTAAAGGGCGAACATTAAAAACTAAGAAAAGTAATAGGTTATATTTTGTTGTCTACATCATAACATTTAACGTCAAATTAGTTTTTGAAACATAAACTCTATAGCCTGTCGTTTTGTTTCTTTCAGATGGGCTGTTCTGTGTCCAGGCCTCAGTCTAAGGCAGTTGTCATTCAATGGGCTTAGCCTATGGCATAACATTATAACCTGCTCACGTAGACTAGCAAACAAACAAGAAATGGAAATTCTAGTTTTTCCTTTTTGGTCGGTTTAGCCTGCACAGGGATGGAATATGATTCACTTGTTTTTCTCAGTTTGAGACGTTTCTCTCGGCAGTAGCCTATACAGGAATAGGTAAGCTAGGCTATGTGTTGAAATAAGAGTTCCTTTTTTTGTCAAAATTGAATTTTAATCAAAGAGGCCCAACTCCTTAGTAAAGACGTTGCGCTATATATCGTTCCACTTCATTTTATATCTCCTTTAGCATATGTTTCCTCACCCTCGACTGTCTGCAACCGAGTCCAGGACACGCAGGAACAGTTGCTTATCACTAAGGCGCATGGCTTTAAGACGATGATACAGAAATAATGATTGACAAAATTGTTTGTTTCAGTGAAACTTTTCATTCAAAACTGACCGTGTTCTTGGCTGTGGTTTGATTTATTATAATCCTGGCGTGTTAGGTCTTCACCTGTAGCCTGTGCTCGTGTGAGACTTTCATTTGGCAAGCATTAGCAATTTAGGCCATAGCCTATGTGAAAGATCGGTATGTTTCCTGATATTAAATAAGTGATTTCAGTTTATAGGCCACCAGATCTAGGAATAAGGACCTGCTTGGTCGCTGGTTCTCAACTTTGCCTGACTTGACTATTCAGCAAAACGCGTAAAACGCCTCTCCTCGCTGAAAGATTTGAATTTCGCGGATGATTTGCCATACACTAGTTGCTTAGCAACTGAATTCAATGTTATAGAAGTATGCATCAGTTTCTTTTGTCCCCATTAATAAAAGTGCCAGTCAGACACGCGGGCAGATTTCGTAAAGCCTTATTTCCATTCCGTGGAATGGAATCCCTGAAAAAGAAAGCGGCAGCGTTCTCCAGCGAACAGCCGAGTGCACCATTTAACACGTGCCAAACTTTGCCTGGCGTGCAGTTGTAGCAAATGAAACTAGCCTACTTCAAAATCCATAGTAGGCCTGTAGATATTCAGTGAGGAATAGGTGAGGACGGAAATATGCCTTCGTTGTCAGTCCTATGAGCACGGTGGCTGGGGTGCTCGTCCGCGGACGGTCGCAACTGGACCCATGAACTGTGTTTACAAGCTAAAGGCATATAGGGTTCGCAACAAAACAACATGACTAATATTCACAAAGTTTATATGATATGCATTTTCATCAGTTTATATGTAGGCCTACACACAAGCTGTTTTACAGCCTCCTGGTTAGGTTACTTAGGATGCCTTTAAGACAAAACACCAAAAAACAATAACGCAAAAACTCCTAGTCACGAGCAGAGAGGGCCCACAGGACAACATCACTTTACACTTAGTTTTATATGAGCCATAAATTACCAGATTTCTCCGTATCATTCTAATATCTTTCTTGGTTAAAAAATAAAAACGTACAGGCCTAGCCTATAATTAGTTAATCATGTAATGTATGTGCTCAATGCGTTGGGGGGCTAACAAGTATCAAAGGATATTTTTTTTGTGAAAAAAATATATGTAAGTGTCCTGAATTACTATCTGAGGTAAAATAAAAAAGTTTCAAACGAGTAAAAGGTTTTGGGATTAGCTCTTTCTATAATCAAATATAGTTAATTTTTTTCCCTGTTTTACCTGCAAAGGTAGGCCTGTAGGCTATAAGAGGCGACTGCCCCGCCCGGTCTAATGGTTGTCACAGTAATAGAATAAAATGGTTCATGGAAGCTTGAAAGTATTTTTCATAGTAGCATTCAGACTGCCATGCGTTATTCGAGGTTGATGGCGAAGTCTACATGCTTACAGACATCAGTCTTATCTGTGATACAATGCACTAAGCGCTACTCAAACACTGAGCATCGTATCTCATCGTTTTCCATGCCTCTATGTATGCATGCACGCAGCGTAGAGGCCACATAGCCTAATTAGGAATTATTATAATGGATTGACTCACTTGGCTTTACATCGATCTGAATGACACCGAGATATGGTTTTCCTATAACTACATCAGTAACAGAACAACATAAAGTCAGACAAAATCAAAACGTTCTGGTTTATTCCACACAGCACACCATGGCCTGCATTTAAATTTGGTTTTCTGGGCTGTCTCGGGTCATCAGATTTTATCAGAAATATAGGCTTCATGACTGTCTTCTTATAAACTTCACATCATAATGTACAACCTTTTACATTTCACTCAGCTATGTATTTACGTTAGCCTAAATATCACAACTCATGCTTGGAATGGGTTCGCTTATATTCTATTTATCCCACGTGCCGGCCACATGAATATGTATCACCGTGGCGCGTCTCTCCGTGGGGAGGCTTCCTCGAGCTCCTATTGTAGTTCACATCCTGTTGCGAAAATGTAACCATTCTATCTACGATATGGCTTCCGGAATAGGCTACCTATCCCGCCTCGTGCTCCGGCTTTAGTGATAAAAATCAAATACATTTTAATAACTTGATATTTATCCTAGTTCTCATAGCCGAGATAGGTCTTCTTGTCTGTGAATTTACCATACCCGTTACTCAAGCTTAATCATTTATATATATTTTTCTTGCGTGGTGTTTGGAATTACAGAACAACTCTTTTGCGGTGTTATTATGGTATTAACTTTCCCGCGCAGCCCTTCACGCAGCGGAGGGTACTTAGTGCACCAAGGGGTCAACGTCTCATGGACAGATTATATTAAGTCAATACTCTCCTAGTTCTGTTACAGCATGATGTTGGGAACTTCCTCGATCACTTTCTCTGGGCGATAAACACCGGGTTCTTCCTCTATTAAAACGGTTTGGTATTCGTGTGTGTAGCCTACTTCATAGCCGGAGGTATAACCGTCCACACTTATAAATATGCAGCTAAAAGAACTGCTAGACATTATGAGTTGCTGCATTTATATCTTTTTATTTTACTTTTTTGGATAAAAAATAAAAGAATTAGGCCAAATTTATAAGGCGCAGTAAAAGTGATAAACATTTCGGTGATACAGGATCCTATTTACTAAATATTGTTATTATTATCAGACTAGTATTAATATTAGTAGTACTCTAGTGGTATAGCCTATTGTTGCTATTTTAATAAGATTTTAAGGTGGTGTTGTTAAGTGCAGTATTGTCATCATTTTTCTAGTCTGCCTCAGCGCTCAAGTCAATACAAACACCTTTATGGAGTTCAGTTCTTGCAGTCTAGACCTATAGCCTACTTCTACGCTTCAAACGAGTTTTAAGAGTTTTCTTGTGGGCCTATCCCCAGTTGACATGTAAAACGAGGACAGGTAGTACCATGGTAATAACCGGTGAATATCCCCCGTTTCATTTATCACCCTCCGTTCTGGCGGCGAGCGCCTCAGAGATTGGACCGTACAAAGCAAAGATTGGATTCCACGGTTAGCATCGTGTGTGCAGCACGCGGGGTGCCTATTCCCGATTCTGTCTGCCTCGTGCCTTCCCCAGATCGACGTTCTTTCACGCGCAAGAATGGAAGAGCACGTTTTAAAATATGTATGGCGGTGACGTGACTCTCGGGGTTTCCTTTCTATAAATTGTGAAGGTCATGGTCTCGTGATCACCGTAGATGGATAGGTTGACGGGCGAACGGAGTTTAACTCGGCTAAGGGTTCTGAGGTAATGTGGTTCACCAAGTCCTGTGCCTGTCAATAACCCGAAGGGCTGACCTGCATCTTAAACTTTAATGTTTATTTTTCCTCGAAATGTCGCTGAAATAAATACAACAAAGAAACTCAACACGGAGTGGCCTACATGCAGGTCCGTCAGGTCACGCATGCGTTGATTGATCCCCACATGTAATTAACAGTCAGGATCAAGACATCTGGATATTAGGCTGCTATTTAGTCCACCCCAGTTTATATAAAGTAGGATATACAAGGTATGATATTCTATGTGATTCAGTTTCAAACTTAAAATGATTGATTACCCTATGTAAATAATTAATAATTAATAAAATGACAGAGAAGTGTTATCTTTCTACAATAAGAATGAGCTTTCTTCACACCCCATGCACCCACCAACACTTACAAAGCAACTTGTGGCAACTGTGATCAAGTATTCAGAGACTTGGGTTCGGTCGGACTCCTGCGTGGCTTCACCCAAGTTGAACCGCGATGGCCTCTGCTCTGCTCGGGGTTTGGGTCTCCGTCACCCGCCTCTGCTTCGATGTCAGAACAGATTTAATGTGAAAAAAAAATCCATCTAAAAAATTCTGTTGTCTACAAATTTCTCGAAGCTTCCAATGTCTGTCGCGGATGTCTGGTCAGAACTGGGATGCCTGGTCTGGTTGTGACCGATAATCACTTTTCTGCAAGCTACGAATTGTTATAGGCTATTACAAATGAAAGTAAATGCAAACCCGAAGCACTCTTTGTTCTATATAAATGTGTCGGTGGTATTCATACAGTTTAGGCAACTGTAGGTTTAAGTATCAGACAGTGGGTCATTCTTCATTTTATGTAAAATAAAAATGTAGGAATACTGGGCCTGCAATTAAAATAATGGTTACATTATTCTAAATTTCATAATTAATATTATTGTCAGCATTATTATTATGTATTTTCACTTTGGCACACCGTTCAAGTCAAGAAATTGGAGAGGTTTCGGAAGCAACGCACTTTAGATGATTGAGATCTTAGTTTTTTTACAGATTTAATATTAAATCAAATTGTATAAATTCTTTCGTCATTTGTTTTTAAACCGTTTTTTTTTCTCTCGTGACATGGATTGGTTGCTGTATTTTGTTGGCTTCATTTGAGTAAGTTTTGTCTTATTTTTCAGACTTATTCTTTAGGAAAATGAAATAAGAGTTGTTGAAACGGAGTGATGCGGGTTTTCACCGAGGCCTATCTGTTGATCTGACGGTCAGCGACTCTTCCTCAGATTGTATGAAACCATAGCGCCATCTGATGGCTCTCGGACCGACCGACGTTTTCCAAACGTTCCGGATGAATTTCAGAAACTGTTTCTTCAATCAGTCGACGGATTACATTAACTGGTCACAAATAGCTTGGGATTTATCGTTATTAGTATTCTTTAAATTTGATAAATGTAATGAACAATAATTTATGCCGATTTTATTTAGCGTTAAAGTGTAGCCTATGCTTATGTTAGGCTATATTGTTCAGTCGGACTAAAGTTGCTACGTTCAGCTAGGCCTATAGCTACTTTCCAACGGAAACCCCAAATACATTTTCGTCACAACATTAGGCTAATTAAAAGGTAATCTTATAAATGTATGATAAGCATGTAGTTATATTCAGTTTAAGGATATTTGTCTGAATGTGATACATAGCTTTCATGTAGCCTAACCATAAACCTAACTTTCAACTCTAGATACAAAACGTATCTATCGTATCTTTTCAGATAATTTTGCTATCCTAGAGAAATATAATTCGGTCTGGAATTTGTTTGTTTACGTTAAGCACACTATAGAATATGCCTGCAGCATATAAGTATACTACTTCCCCGCATCACTGTTGTGCTTCTGGCGTCGCTGTGTTACCGACAGTTTTGCCATTTCACTTTGAACCAAGTTACAGAGCGGCTAGTCAAGAAGATATAAGTAGGTTAGTGTCTGTCAAAAAGTTTTCTATTACATGCTCTCTCTGTCTCTAATCTGCAATTAAACACAGGAGTGAGACAGGGAAGGTGAGGAGTGAGACAGGGAAGGTGAGGAGTGAGACGGGGAGGGTGAGGAGTGAGACAGGCGGATGACGAGGAATGAGATAGGTGGAGGGTGAGGAGTGAGACATGTGGAGGGCGAGACAGATGGAGGGTGAGGAGTGAGACGGAGGGTGAGACAGATGGAGGGTGAGGAGTGAGCCATGTGGAGGGTGAGGAGTGAGACATGTGGATGGCAGGGGAGTGAGACAGGTGGAGGGTGAGACAGATGGAGGGTGAGGAGTGAGACAGGTGGAGGGTGAGGAGAGGTCCGGTCCTCAGGCATCTCCTCGGACGCCCGCCAGCGGAGGTCAGCTATCCCAGCAGGCTGTTCACTCCAACAGCAGTTACCAAGGTGACAGCATGTCAGCGCGGCCCTGGGGTGCCTGATGCATCACCACCTCTGATGGGGACGTCAATAACGCTTAGAGCACAGGGAGCAGGGTCCTGCACCACACACACACACACACACACGATACTCTTACTAACACATACTACAGCCTTACTCGCACACATACAGTAAATCTCTCAGCCTCACAGGCTGCATGACAGGCTGATTGTTGGAGGAGACGTGTGCGTTTGCATACATGCATGGATTAAACCCGGGGTGCATGAGGCTGGGCCAAGCTGGCAGATAGTATTACTGTATACACCAGGGCCCAGAGGAGGAGGAGAGGAGGGAGAGGAGGAGAGAGGGAGAGGAAGGGAGGGAGAGGAGGAGAGAGGGAGGAGGGAGAGGAGAGGAGGGGAGGAGAGAGGGAGAGGAAGGGAGGGAGAGGAGGAGAGAGGGAGGAGGGAGAGGAGAGGAGGGGAGGGAGGAGTGGAGGGAGGGAGAGGAGGGGGGAGGAGAGGAGGAGAGGGAGGAGGGAGGGAGAGGAGGAGAGAGGGAGGAGGGGAGGGAGAGGAGGGGGAGGGAGAGGAGGAGAGGGAGGAGGGGAGGGAGAGGAGGAGAGAGGGAGGAGGGGAGGGAGAGGAGGAGAGGGAGGAGGGGAGGGAGAGGAGGAGAGAGGGAGGAGGGGAGGGAGAGGAGGAGAGAGGGAGGAGGGGAGGGAGAGGAGAGGAGGAGAGGGAGAGGACGAGAGGTAGAGGAGGAGAGAGGGAGGGGAGGGAAAGGAGGGGAGAAAGAGCAGAGAGGACAAGAGTGAAACGAGATGCAGACAGACGCAGAAAGAGAGGGATGAGGAAAGAGAGGGATGAGGAAAGGAGAGAATGTGAATAGGAGTTAGAAAAGAGAGAGGGAGGGGGGAAGAGTCAGAGGGATGAGGGAGAGAGATAGGAAAAGAGACGAGGAGAGAGAGCGAGAGCTCGGTTAGAGTACTCTGTATCTCATTAACCGGTGAGGGATTGAGAATGGAGCGATCTCAGGCGTTCAGCTCAGAGGGCTGGCAGTGTAACCATTCATAGGCTGAGGATTTAATAGATTACTAATGATTGGACAGAGGTATTTTCAAGTTAGGTATTAGGACCTAAGATAGATTATTGTTAATACTTACATTCTCACATGCGTGCTTCTGTGGCTCCAACGTGCAAGGCTTCTGAATATGAATATGAGTCACTGTGGGGGAGGCGGAGCTACAGGCCCAGCAGCCTGAGGAGGCGGAGCTACGGGCCCAGCAGCCTAGGGAGGCGGAGCTACGGGCCCAGCAGCCTGGGGAGGCGGAGCTACGGGCCCAGCAGCCTGAGCAGGCGGAGCTACGGGCCCAGCAGCCTGGGGAGGCGGAGCTACGGGCCCAGCAACCTGAGGAGGCGGAGCTACGGGCCCAGCAGCCCCGGAACTGGAGGTGAAAGGTCGCTTCACTGTTGGTGCCGTGGACTGAAGGAGACATGGAGGCAAAACAACAAGCCCACACCCTCCTGCAGCCAAACAGCTGATCTGAGACATCCTGAAGCTGCAGAGATCTGCTGTTATCTATGTTGCAGGGTCCCCATGCAAACACAAGATGCAGGGTCCCCATGCAAACACAAGATGCAGGGTCCCCATGCAAACACAAGATGCAGGGTCCCCATGCAAACACAAGATGCAGGGTCTCCATGCAAACACAAGATGCAGGGTCCCCATGCAAACACAAGATGCAGGGTCTCCATGCAAACACAAGATGCAGGGTCTCCATGCAAACACAAGATGCAGGGTCTCCATGCAAACACAAGATGCAGGGTCTCCATGCAAACACAAGATGCAGGGTCTCCATGCAAACACAAGATGCAGGGTCTCCATGCAAACACAAGATGCAGGGTCCCCATGCAAACACAAGATGCAGGGTCTCCATGCAAACACAAGATGCAGGGTCTCCATGCAAACACAAGATGCAGGGTCCCCATGCAAACACAAGATGCAGGGTCCCCATGCAAACACAAGATGCAGGGTCCCCATTCAAACACAAGATGCAGGGTCCCATGCAAACACAAGATGCAGGGTCCCCATGCAAACACAAGATGCAGGGTCTCCATGCAAACACAAGATGCAGGGTCTCCATGCAAACACAAGATGCAGGGTCCCCATTCAAACACAAGATGCAGGGTCTCCATGCAAACACAAGATGCAGGGTCCCCATGCAAACACAAGATGCAGGGTCTCCATGCAAACACAAGATGCAGGGTCCCCATGCAAACACAAGATGCAGGGTCTCCATGCAAACACAAGATGCAGGGTCCCCATGCAAACACAAGATGCAGGGTCTCCATGCAAACACAAGATGCAGGGTCCCCATGCAAACACAAGATGCAGGGTCTCCATGCAAACACGAGATGCAGGGTCCCCATGCAAACACAAGATGCAGGGTCTCCATGCAAACACAAGATGCAGGGTCTCCATGCAAACACAAGATGCAGGGTCCCCATGCAAACACAAGATGCAGGGTCCCCATGCAAACACAAGTTGCTCTCACACACAGAAGAGCAGCGTAGGATTCCGCTGTCTTTCAGAGCCCGGCTTACTGAAATAAAAGTAATTAATTGGTGTTATACACCAAGGACATAATTATCTTTTCCAGTAACTGGCACATATTTAATTACCAGTAATTGTTCGTGGGCCTTGTTCAAAAGTGTTGCACACCAGTTATAATGTCTTATCCACTAATCCTGTAGCGGATACTCAGTCATTAAGATGTGAGTCAAAGCAGTCATGTACACACTAGAGAGGACTACCCCACCCACCAGGAAGTCTGAGGCTCACACAAACACGCACACACACATACATACATCCACACACAGCCACACAGATTCACACACACACAAACTCTCTCACACAGGAGGAGAAGAAGGGGCAGTCGGAGCAGCCGGGGGCAGCAGAGCCTCGCAGGCAGAAACAGGCACGACCAGCTCTGGGGGGCAGACAGACCTGCTGGCTGATTAGCCCTGACGATCGTACCTTGTAATTGCTGTGCCTTGACCCCCTCTAGGCAAATCCTAGATGTTAGTGGTTTAACCTTTGCAGTCTACAGTGCAGCTAAACTGCCTGAGCAGATGTGGAGGACCTGAGTTGGTTCTCAGGCTCTCTGATCAGCAGGAAAACCAGCTCCAGATTGAAGCTCTTTATTATTATTGTCTCAATTTGGTCTGACCTTTCAGACTGATTTTTACGACAATTTCTTAAGAAAAAGCAGAAAGGAAGGTTTGGCTGCGATACTTATCGCTGTCCGTGATCGAGGCCCCAAGCGTGGCGTGTCATTTACAATCAGCCCGTTATTACCTTTCAAACCAACAATCAAACCATCCATCTGGGAATCAATCTCACCCTCCATTTAATCGCCTGGATATTAAAAGGCACCATACAGTGGTGTGCTTGTGGAGCCGGTACCGAGGAATGGAACCAGGAGTCCTCATCTCCACCGGAGGATGTGAGGTCACCAGAGGATGTGAGGTCACCAGAGGATGTGAGGTCAGTGCTGCAGGTCTGTGGACGTCTGGGTGAAAGGGTTGTCGTCAGACAATCCTTCCTGTTAGGAATCATGAATCTATATGACTAGAATGATCTCCAGACATACAGCTGAAATGAAGAACCGGGCGTGGAGACAGGACCGGGCGTGGAGACAGGACCGGGCGTGGAGACAGGACCGGGCGTGGAGACAGGACCGGGCGTGGAGACAGGACCGGGCGTGGAGACAGGACCGGGCGTGGAGACAGGACCGGGCGTGGAGACAGGACCGGGCGTGGAGACAGGGCCGGGCGTGGAGACAGGGCCGGGCGTGGAGACAGGACCGGGCGTGGAGACAGGACCGGGCGTGGAGACAGGACCGGGCGTGGAGACAGGACCGCTGGCTGGAGTTCCTGGGACCTGCTCGTTCACCTGTTGATGTTTATGTGAGTCTGAATATTCCCCTTCCTCCTCCTCCTCCTCCTCCTCCTCCTCCACAGGGACCCCCCCCCCCCCACACAACTTTCCTCACCTGAAAAGGAGAAGTTGATTCAGATGGACAGAGGAAAGAGAGCCGTTTTCTTTTCATCCCTGGGAAGGACTGAAGTACGCCCTCTGCTTGTTAGAGGGCAGGAAAGGAAACCCAATACTGCTGCTGGGGTATTCCCTGAGACGAGAGAGAGAGCGTGAGAGGGAGAGAGAGGCCTCTAAAGTGGTTCCATGTGACAGACGGAAGCCTTCTATGCTCTGGGAAACCCAGAGGAAACTCCCCCCCACCCCCTCACCTCCCTCCTCACGCACCCACCCACCCCCTCCCTCCTCACCCACCCTCACCCCCCTCCTCACCCACCCACCCTCACCCCCCTCCTCACGCACCCACCCACCCTCACCCCCCTCCTCACCCACCCACCCACCCTCCCCCTCCCTCCACCTCCCCCACCCTCCTCATCCACCAGTGGTAGTTGGGGGGTAGTTGTATAGTTGTGGTGTACAGCTGGCTAGCCCCCCCACGGAGCCGTGCTGCAGCAGAGCTAACGTGTGCCAGGCTGCTGTGACGGTCGATGCTCCTCACTCTGCAGCACTGCTGTGTAATTAGCCTGATATTGATGAATCCTGATTCCAGCAGGTAATGGCTGGCAGTTCAGTTTCTCTATGCATCTCAGCAGAATGTCTCTATTCATTACTGGGTTTTTCTGTTTTCTGTTAAGGGGGGGGGGGGGGGGGGTGATGAGGATAAATCAATTTTTCACTTCATGCTCGTGCTCTTTGATAACAATCTGTGAGGAGAGATGTTGGTGCCATCACAGAGAGCATCGCTAAGCTGTCTTCATGGTGCCTGACTGGTGAAGCTGGTGAGACTGGCCTGGTCCTCACACACACACACACTCACACACACAGAGACACACACACACACAGAGACACACACACAAAGGTGAGGTACGGTATACTTTCTGTCCAGCAGGGAAACATGTCTTGGGTTCTAAGTGATTCTCTGTCTCTGTGTGTGTGTGTGTGTGTGTCTTTGTGTATAAGTGTGTTTGTGAGTGTTGTAGGAATTCAACATGATAGAAAGGTAGTGTGCTTCTGAACCTCAGGTAAGTTCATTTTGAGCACAACCTTTGAAGAGATAGCATTAAGTTACATTTGTCAGGCATTAGATCAAGATAAGCTTTATCTTAGTAGGTTAAACCAGTCTAGTGCTGAACTCAGGCCCAGGCTTCAATCTCAGGATGACACCTCGTGGACGCTGATGACAGAAATCCCCTCAGTGTTGATGTCGTCTCCTGGTGAGAGGAGACATGATCTACACACTAAATCAACCCTCACTTAGCGTTCTCCTCTCTCCTCCTCTCTCCTTTCTCCTCCTCCCTCTTGTCCTTCCTCCTCCTCTCCTCCTCTCTCCTGTCCTTCCTCCTCCTCTCTCCTCCTCTCTCCTCTCTCCTCCTCCCTCTTGTCCTTCCTCCTCCTCCTCTCTTTCCCCCGTCCCTCCTCCTCCCTCTTGTCCTTCCTCCTCCTCCTCTCCTCCTCCCTCTTGTCCCTCCTCCTCCTCTCTCTCCTCCTCCCTCTTGTCCTTCTTCCTCTCTCCTCTCTCCTCCTCCCTCTTGTCCCTCCTCCTCCTCTCCTTCCCCCGTCCCTTCTCCTCCCTCTTGTCCTTCCTCCTCTCTCCTCCTCTCTCCTCCTCCCTCTTGTCCCTCCTCCTCCTCCTCTCCTTCCCCTGTGCATGTGTGTGTGTTTGTTTAGCAGAAGCTGGTTCCTCTGGGTGTGTCCCGGTGCCCTGGGCCTCCTCCCCCTGCTCCCTGCTCCCTGCTGGGGTGGGGACACCACTCCAGCCCCAGGCTACCTTTCCAATCACGGCCTGCGCCAGGCACACTGATAAGAAGCCAATCAGGCTGGCCTGGGTACACAAGCTAGTCCCCGAATGAAAGAGTTGGAGTGTGTGTGTGTGTGTGTAAGGAGGTTTGTGTGTGTGTAAGGAGGTGTGTGTGTGTGTGTGAAGGCCTGGGGGTAGATATGCATGGTGCTAGCACTCTTGACAGAAGCACAAGCCCATACTCATCAAGAGAAGTGATGCAGAGACCAAATGTAAATATATTGTGAACAAAATATGCTGAAATTCTGGTTAGTTGTGGTTTTACTATCTACACACTATGTAGGGACGAGTTAATTATTTGAATAAAACTTGTCATATTAAAGCTAAATGTAAATTATACTCAGTAATATTACAAATGAACTTAAAACAATTAGAAGGTTTGGATACAAACTGTGTAGAAAGTCAAAATCAAACAAATGTGTTAGATAAATGCAATGAAATGTGAGGAAGGATCATGGGAGCACATGGAGAGATTATGCTAGATGTTTTACTCTACAGTGATTGGCTTTGAGTGATACAGAGAGCATGGCTGTCAGCCTATCAGAGAGGAGGAGCAAGAGGGCTGATCCACTTCTACAGTACTGATTCTTATCTTGCCGCCGTTCAATGTTTATCTAAGGTTTGTAAATGACAAGGGTTAGGGTGAGTGACTAGTCACATCCACGTTGGGCGTCACAATCTACAGCCATACTTCTATAATGACTAAGGGTTTGATTATCCTGAATGAATCCCTTGACCACAGGAAGACCTAAGATGCTGTAGTTCACATAACAGGATCTGTCATGTGCTCCACCTCCTTCAGCAGTGCTTCATGATGGTGTTTGTGTGAGATAATACATCTCAGTGGTCTAAACACCTCGGAGGAAACCAGGCTTGTGCAGACCGGCCCTCTGAGCCCATGTTTGGGGAGACTGTAATGGATTCTTAAAGCGATGAATGGCTTATAGGCATGACAGCCATGTTTCAGCGAGAAGGGCTTATCCCTGCGCACGGCGCTAAGGATATTAGAGAATCAGCGTAAAGCAGCGTGGAAATGATGACTGGAGCCGAGCCAGAGCACTGCTGCCACGACAACCCTGGAAATGGGGGAGAGGGAGGGGGGATTACTGGCACATATGTTCATGATATCCCCTCCATTATTTGTATTGATATTAGGATTTGTTTTTTATTCATACAATTACCTCGTTGTCAGTCAGTCCACTGGTCAGTGTTGTCTACTGTTCTGTTGCCCTCTAAAGGATCTCTATTCTCCTCTATTTCTCCTACAATTTCATTTGAATTTGTAGCATTCTTATCATCAAAAACGTGTCGGTGTTAAGGGTTTTAGCAAATGAGGCTCAAATTAAAATGCAATTCAATAAACAATGTTTTTTATAATAGATCAACTAGACTCTGAAGGGACATTCCTGTCTCCTGACCCCAGCATAAGCAGGGTGTGGTGAAGTGTGATTTATGTTCAACCTCACCCCCCACCGTGAATTAAGAGACCACAGGTCGAAACTATTTTTCTTTGTGGGCAGTAGCATGCTTGTGGCTAAAAAGCGGAGCAAAACACCGTTAATCATGTGGGTTGGCGACAGTGCTCCTCAGGGCACATTAACCACGCGCCCGTATCGACTGGCACGAGACGGGAGTCTCCTCACCTTCACATTGATTCATCTCCCAGAATTCCCATTCCAACTCTATCAGAGAGAAGACACCGCATTGATCTGTGAGACACTGCACACATGCAGGTGCTGGCGCCGAGCGTGTACCCGCACACCTGAACGCACGCACACACGTACAGCTCCGTGGAGGACATTTCTCACACTGTGTCCTACTGTGTAACTGCACAACTGCACACTGATCAATATGTTTGGTTGGGCTTGAGTGTATCTAGATCATCCATTCCTGACCTTTTCCACTTTGCTGCCCCCTTGCATAGCTCATATTTATGCGGCCGCCCAACCCACCCGTTCACTTAATTTGGGCTAATCACACATGTTTAACACCACGGGAGCCAAACAGTTCGCCACAGTAAGCACACATTGTAAAGAGAGGTATCTCTGTGAAGGCGACCTGTTATTTCCGTGAGGGTGACCTGTTATCGGTCGATGAAAAAAAAACGAAAATCTGCGTGGTGTTAAGAGAGCAATAGCTAAGGGTTAGCTAACATAACCTGTTCTGGTGAACAGGTTATGTTCTAGGCCTGGCCGTGGTAGTTACAGGTAGCCTTGCTACAATAGCTACTTTTAGATAAACTTTACCTTTGTAATTGTCGATGTAGCTCGAAACGTACAATTTGAACCCCTTTTCCCTCTTGCTTGAAGGGCAGCAACATAGACTCCTATGTACACCGTTAATTGTCATTTTGGGAAGACTGGGAAAAGACCAGCATTTTGTGTTTGAAAACTTTCTTGCCTCCGGAAGTTGTTGAATTGGCTTATGCAATATGCGGAAGTGATGCATGCATAGTGGATTTAAGATTGAAGCAGTGGTATGCAAATTAAGGTGGAAATGTCAGTTGGTCTTTCGTAAACGTGCCAAGCGTAACTATTGGCGTTTCGGTCATGATGTCATTTTAAAATGAGTAAGAATAATAATTTGCCAAATGTATATATACATATTTTGATATTTATTAATTTTTCATACTTTAGTTTTAATTGGTTTGGTGGCCCATCTGTATTACAGTACCATGACTAGCGGACTAGTGGGCCGCTAGTTCACATGAGTCCACTCTCAATAATTTTCTTTCCATCATATTTATCTTATGTATCTGGATGGGTCTATCGCCAATATGTATTTAATGCTGTATATCGTAATATATATCCTACCGCAGCGGAATACTTTTCAGTAACTTCGTCGCTTTATAACTGTCGAAAACCACTGATGCTTTTGAAATGTCAGTGACGTATCCGCACTTCCTGTTACAACGTGCAAACATGGCGGCTTCCAGAGGGAGAACAGTGGGATCTCTTATCTGGAGATGTGGGAGTTGCTGTCACAATGGCAACATCGTCTCATCCAGCTTGAGTAGTCAGGTAATGTCAGTCGTTTGATGCATAACGTCGCTATTGATTTAAGAAAATATCCGCCCAGCTTTGAGCGCGCTGTTGCAGCGAGACTGTGAGAGCGTGTCCTTGGATAAGGCTAGCTAGCACACTAGCAAGCTGTCAAACTAATCTCAGTAAGCAGAACTGTATGAATATGTTTACACTATGTGTGTGCCCAATTCACGACTCAAGTGTCCTGCATACGGTAGTGGAAGATATCTAGCTAACACACAGTCGACTTAGCTAGCTAAATAATGCTAGCAGTGAAACATTGTAGTGCCTAGTGGTTGTGCTAGCGTATTCAGCCTTTCTTGCTTGCGCAACTTTCATTGGAATGATATTCATGGTTACGGCCGTCTTTGAAATGCTATAACTTAAAAAGGAAGTCTAATGTAATCATATATATAGCAGTAGTATGTACTGTAGGAGACCAGAGATATTCAAAGGTAAATGTGTTGTGTCCGCGCCAGGTGAAAGTGTTCAGTAGGCAGGTGAGCCTCAGCGCTGTGGTTCACAGGAAGAACCTGGCGGCAGCGGGGCCGGAGAAGTTCTCCGAGGAGTTCATTAAGAAGCAGGTGGAGGAGTTTAACATCGGCAAACGACACCTGGCCAACATGATGGGAGAGGACGTAGAGAACTTCACCCAGGAAGACATTGATGTAAGATAATACGATGTATGATGATTATTATCAAGAGACCTTGGGAGCTTTGTGTGCTAGGCAGCTGGAAGGCATAGCTGTGCCTGGTGTTCTATATAAACTACAAAACAAACTGAACACTTGTGAATGCAGTTAGCCAACAAGTCCAAAGAGAAGTATATTAGCCTCTGAATTATTCTGAATACATTTTAATTGGGAGTGTGTTGACAGTAAAAGGAGAAACTACAAATCATTCTTTTTGGCATAATTGTGTCTCAAATGAAGATGCTAAAATGCCACATGCAGTTATAGTATATTAGCGGTATCAAGTGTGTTGGTCTGGCCGTGCAGGGAGAGCTCTCTGCTGTCAGGCAGCAGCTGTGG
Source organism: Thaleichthys pacificus (assembly GCA_023658055.1). Lineage (NCBI taxonomy): Eukaryota > Metazoa > Chordata > Actinopteri > Osmeriformes > Osmeridae > Thaleichthys > Thaleichthys pacificus. The sequence goes on from CM042873.1 coordinate 434,326, forward strand.
TCCCACACACCCCAACCAGCAGGGGCCAGCACTGTGTAATCTGCTATTAGCAACGCTCTCAACAACACACACACACACTCACCAGGACGTGCGCACTCACTCTAAGGAGACACACACTCTTACTGACACACGGAGACACACACACAACCTACATGTTTTATTTATTTCAGAAGGCGAAATGCATTATCTCCGATTGTCACCCTCATTTAGTTAAATGTCCCATTCTGCTGTGTTTGGTCCCCAAACTCCCTCCCATGTAATGAAGAGAGCTGTTAGTCCCAGCCTGGATAAGCAGAAGTGACGGCCAGCAGCTCCCAGACAGAGAGACCAGCCTCTCTAACTATGGAGGGAGAGACCAGCCTCTAACTATGGAGGGAGAGACCAGCCTCTAACTATGGAGGGAGAGACCAGCCTCTAACTATGGAGGTAGAGACCAGCCTCTAACTATGGAGGGAGAGACCAGCCTCTAACTATGGAGGGAGAGACCAGCCTCTAACTATGGAGGGAGAGACCAGCCTCTAACTATGGAGGGAGAGACCAGCCTCTAACTATGGAGGGAGAGACCAGCCTCTAACTATGGAGGGAGAGACCAGCCTCTAACTATGGAGGTAGAGACCAGCCTCTAACTATGGAGGGAGAGACCAGCCTCTAACTATGGAGGGAGAGACTATCCTCTAACTATGGAGGGAGAGACCAGCCTCTAACTATGGAGGGAGAGACCAGCCTCTAACTATGGAGGGAGAGACCAGCCTCTAACTATGGAGGGAGAGACCAGCCTCCGTCTTCACACTAACCTCCCTCCTCCCAGCCTCGCTCTTAGAGTGCTGAGGAAGCCAAGGAGAAAAAGTTTCAAAACTGGGGGGAGGGGGGGGGGGGGGGGGGCAGCAGACTGGCTGGGTGAGAGTGACACCACCTACCTGTCCCCACACACACACACACACACATCACACATCATCGGAAGAGACATCCATCTGTGGCCTAGACGCGCACACACACACACACACACACACCTGCAGACCCAGCGGTCCTGTCAGTAGTGTGCCATCTGCAGGCCTCTAATGACCCGGCCAGCACTGCATGCTGGGCTGAACTCAGGATGAACCGTTGCTTGTCCTCTAGTCTACTTCCTGCTTCCAGACAAAAGGCAGGCAGGAGGGAGGTAGATAGATAAGGAGGGTAAGAGGGAGAAAGTGCAGGTATGTTTCTGTGACTGCATGACCATCTGTTAAACTATTAAACTGTTGAATGTTTTATTTACAGAGGAGTGTAGCCTATCTCTTCCCCTCCAGTCTGTTTGATAAGAAAGCAAGACCGCTGATGAAGGTGAGCTCCTCTACCCCTCTCTCTCCTCTCTTCTCTCCTCTCTTCTCTCCTCTCTCTACTTTCTCCTTCTCTCCCTCTTTCTTTACCTCCTTCTCTCTATCTCTTCAAGGATTCCTCCTTGTGGTGTACAGTTAAGTGATTAATGAACTGCCTGTGTCTTTGTTAACCAGCATCCAGATGAAATATTTCCAAGACAACGAGGCAAGTGTTGTTACCTTCCAACTGAAAGCAGTTTTTATAGCTTAAATCGTTTTAATATGACTTTATATACTCTGCACTTATACACCTCTGGTTCATATCTCAGTAGATACCAGTGTTAGTTTCTTACAAAGCAGAGCCTTTTCTAGCCAATGAGCTTGGTTTCTGTGTCCTCCCTCCTCTAGCTGTCCAATGGGGAGCGGACAGGCGGCCTTTCCACTTCCTGTTCTACACTGGAAAGCAGTCCTACTACAACCTCATGCATGTGAGTATTGGCTGTCAGTCTCAGCCTCCATCCTCTGTCCCAGCCTCACCCCAGCCTCCATCCTCTATCCTCTGCCCCAGCCTCACCCCTAGCCTCATACTCACCACCAGCCTCACCCCAGCCTCCATCTTCTGTCCCAGCCTCACCCCTAGCCTCATACTCACCACCAGCCTCACCCCAGCCTCCATCCTCTGCACCAGTCCCCAGCTCCAGCCTCTAGTGGCCCCTGTTCTGCTGAGAGTGGCCTCAGAGAGAGCTGCTGTCAGACTCCATTACACACACCGGAGAGCAGCTGAACACAGGGGGGGGGGAAGAGCCCCTGCCGCTACTATAGCTCCTCTCGATTGAACAAGGAACCCTCTCTCTCCTCTCTCCCTCTCTCTCTCCCTCTCTCTCCCTCTCTCTCCCTCTCTCTTCCTCTCTCTTCCTCTCTCTCTCTCTCTCTCCCTCTCTCTCCTCTCACCCCCTCTCTCTCCCTCTCTCTCCTCTCACTCCCTCTCTCTCCCTCTCTCTCCCTCTCTCTCCCTCTCTCTCCCTCTCTCCCTCTCTCTCCCTCTCTCTCCCTCTCTCTCACTCTCTCTCCCTCTCTCTCCCTCTCTCTTCCTCTCTCTCCCTCTCTCTCACTCTCCTTCTCTTGTCTACGTTCACTCCTCCCATCCTCTGTTTTCACTCTTGGTTGACCTTGGGCATCTCCTCAGTAGATAAGAGGTGTGTCTGTGTGTGTGTGTCTGTTTGTGTGTGTGTGTGCGTGTGTGTGCGTGCGTAAGGCCTCCCATGTGCCCAGCAGCAGTGTGCCCCCTGCTGTTGGTTTAAATATGTTTGGTTCTGGCTGCCTCTCTCTCTCCTCCTTCCCTCTCTTTACCCCTCACCCCTCCTTCTTCTGTCATCCTTCTCACACACACTCTCTCACACTCACACACACACACACACTCTCTCACACTCACATCATTCAAACTAGATCTCTCCTCTGTGGCTGGCGCCTTGTACTAGCTGGCCCTGTGCTATTCTGAGGCGTTCTGCCATGTTGTCAGGCTAGTGTTAGGAAATATGTAACATGACTCCCACCCCCGCCCTCCTCCATTCCTCCTCTTTTTTTCAGATTTTCTATTACCCTTTTCTGTGATGAAAATTGCTTTTTTTCTTGATGTTTGCTTTCGTGGCGGAGTGGTAGTGGATTAGAGGAATTAAACATCTGGGGAATAATTGACGGGGAAATGAGTTCTCACACCCAGGACTGTGGCTCAGGGACGTGACCCGCATGCCTGCCTCTCTCTGTCTGCCTCTCTCTGCCTGCCTCTCTCTGCCTGCCTCTCTGTCTGCCTGCCTCTCTGTCTGCCTGCCTCTCTCTGTCTGCCTCTCTGTCTGCCTCTCTCTGCCTGCCTCTCTGTCTGCCTCTCTCTGTCTGCCTCTCTGTCTGCCTGCCTCTCTCTGTCTGCCTCTCTCTGTCTGCCTCTCTCTGTCTGCCTCTCTCTGTCTGCCTCTCTCTGTCTGCCTCTCTCTGCCTGGCTCTCTCTGCCTGGCTCTCTCTGCCTGGCTCTCTCTGTCTGTTTCTGTCATTGTCTGCCAGCCCCCAGCCTCTCCCCCCAGCCTCAGGGGGGTGGGGTGAGGTGGGGGGGGGGGGGGCTACGGGAGGGAGGGGGGGGGGGGCTACGGGAGGGAGGGGGGGGGCAGGGAGTGTTGTATGTTACAACTCCAGCACCAACCTCAATTCAATTTCCCCACCTAATTAAATCCAGCCAGGAATGGGGACAGATATGGCATCTCCCTCCATAACAAACAAAAGCGTGTGTGTGCGTTCGTGTGTGTGTGTGTAGGACACCTTTGCCAGGGTGCTGGCTGCAGAGAAGCAGCAGGATCGCCTGAGGGCCAGGAGTCTGCTTCCAGAACCATCCAAAAAAAGGTGAGTGACATCAGTGTGTGTTTGGGAGGTATGCGCTGGCATCCTGTCTGTGTGTAGGGGAAGGGGGTGGGGTTATGTGTCTTGACTAAAAGTGTGTGTGTGTGTGTGTTGACAGCTCTCTGGGCGGTAGCAGGTGGCTGTTTAAGGAAGAGCTGGAGGAGCTGCTGGTGGAGACCATCTCTGACTACGATGTAAGAACACTGCTGCTAACTCTGCTTTGCAATGTTATTAAATGCAGATTTCATTTTAACCATACTTTGACCATTCTTGCTCTGATTTAACCCATAGAGTCAAATAACTGTAATTCTATTTGTATTGGCATTATTTGGATCATGCTGATACACTGTTCAGTTTCCAATCTTCCTTTAAACCATAGGAGAATTAGCTTAGGTTGTTTGACTAATATTTAACCCCCTACACTTTACACTCCTGCTAGCTTTACACACCTGCTAGCCTTGCACTCCTGCTAGCTTTACACACCTGCTAGCTTTACACACCTGCTAGCTTTACACTCCTGCTAGCTTTACACACCTGCTAGCTTTACACTCCTGCTAGCGTTACACTCCTGCTAGCTTTACACACCTGCTAGCTTTACACACCTGCTAGCTTTACACTCCTGCTAGCTTTGCAGCCAGAATAATCTTACTAATGGTACAGTTCACTCTGTCACCACTAGATGGTATCATCAAGCAGAAATTAAGGAAAGAAGCAGTTTAGGCTGTGTCCAGGCAATGACCTGTGTGTCCCTGTGTGTGTGTCCCTGTCTGTCTGTGTGTCCCTGTGTGTGTGTGTGTCTCTAGTACAAGCGTTTCCTGCAGCTGGTGATGCGTTTGCAGGAGAGAGGCAGCAGCGGTGAGGAGGACTTCCTGCTCAGCCTGCGCCGACGCCTGGAGGTTCAGTCCAGCAGACAGGAAGTCCCCCCCCTGCAGGTGGACGAGCAGGGCCACTCATACAGCACTGCTGAGGGTACACACCCACACTCACACTCATTAAGCAATGTACAGCTTGAACAACAGTATCGTGACCCAGACTGACTACATCATTTCCTGTGTTTCAGGAAGGAGGAAGTCAGCGACGGGCTCGGTGGTGCTGACAGACGGAGGGTCCGGTGATGTCATCATCAACGGCTCCCGCTGTCACCACTACTTCACTGTCCTGCAGGACCGGTACGCTGGGGTAGCATGGTGTGTGTATCCTGTGTGTGTGTGTGTGTGTATCCTGTGTGTGTGTGTGTGTGTCATTCTCCCACTCTAAGATGTGAGTCTTGTTGTGGTTCCAACAGCAGTGTTGAGAGCTCTGGTTGTATAATCTGCTAGAGGAGGTAATTACACAGGTGAGCGAGTGTGTGTGTGTGTGCTGTCACTTCAGCCCAGTGCAGGACTAATTGGACAAGAAGGGTGATGTTTGACAGTGTCAGCACAGGTCTTTCAGCCTGGGACGCTGCAACACACACAACACTAGACACACAACACTAGACACACACTAGACACACACTAGACACGACACACACACAACACGAGGCACACAACCACTAGTAAGTATAAGCTTGTCTTTCTGATTCTTGCTGAGTCAGAAGTCACTGTTGTGTGGCTGTAACCCTGGCCCCTCCCACCTCCCCTCCCCAGAGAACAGCTGATGTTCCCTCTGATCTTCACGGGGGTGTTGGGGCGCTTCAACGTGCGCTGCAGCGTTGCCGGGGGCGGCCACTCCAGCCAGGCAGGGGCGCTGCGTCTGGCCCTGTCCCGCGCTCTGCTCAGCTTCCTGTCCCAGGGCCAGGTGGAGAACATGAGACAAGGTGAGCACTTCCTGTCTGAAGGCCAGGTGGAGAACATGAGACAAGGTGAGCACTTCCTGTCTGAAGGTCAGGTGGAGAACATGAGACAAGGTGAGCACTTCCTGTCCCAGGGCCAGGTGGAGAACATGAGACAAGGTGAGCACTTCCTGTCTGAAGGCCAGGTGGAGAACATGAGACAAGGTAAGCACTTCCTGTCTGAAGGCCAGGTGGAGAACATGAGACAAGGTGAGCACTTCCTGTCCCAGGGCCAGGTGGAGAACATGAGACAAGGTGAGCACTTCCTGTCTGAAGGCCAGGTGGACAAGGTGAGCACTGAGTCGCTACTTCTACTTGAGGATCGAAGTGCTTTGAAACAAGCCAGGTACCCATCAGTGTTTTAGGGATGTTTGATATTCAGGCCTCCCTATCAGTGCAGACAAATAGACTAGAAGAACACAAGATTCATACTAGATATTCATATCTAGTATGAAGTAGAATAATATAAAATAAACATATACAATAAAATGGTTTAGTGAGACAGAATCACAAGGTTGAAAATCCTAAATACAGAAATTATGCTTCAGTTGGATTTGTTTTGGTTTTCACGTTTCTGTCTCTTGTGTCCCTGGGCAACCTCCCCCTGTTGCCTGGCAGCCGGGCTGCTGACCCCTGACCCTAGAGTGAGGGAGAGGAAGAAGCCAGGACAGGAAGGAGCTCGCAGGAAGTTCACCTGGAACTAAACGCTGAAGGAGGAGGAGTGAAAACAACAAGATTCTCAGTAACAGAAATAGACTGAACAATGAAATGTCTTAACAAGACTGGATCTACAGACCATTACTGATGATCATCGCCTGTGCTGATGGACAATTTAAGAAGACAGTTCATTGAAACGTCCATAATAAATGTTTTGCTTTGTCAAACACGTGGCTGAAGTGAGACGTACCTGCGTGCACCCGTCTGTCATGTGACGTCTCACATGTTGTAATGTGCTTCCGCCGCCACATGAGGGCGCTATACTACAAAGAAAGGCGGCCGCTTACACGTGTTAAAAAATAAATACTGTTTTCCACAGAATGCTGGAGTTGCTTAGTCTGTTTTATGGCCAACATGAACGGCACTAAATAAAACCAGTAAGAAGTTTTTCGAGATTCTTCCATCCTTCCTCAACTGTTAGAAACGTTCCTGCCGTGTTGGACACGAGCGCTGTCCAGGTGCTGAAAAGCCGGTAAGAACGTTTGTTCACGTGACAGGCTTTCTTGTCTACAGACGAACTGGACTCCTGGGAAGGAAACGTTAACCACGGGGTGGCGACAGTTTATTTGAATTTCATTTTTACGTTTGGTAAAAATAAACGTTTACATTCGTCAAGTTTGTTATTGCGCCGTCTTGCCGCTCAGCGTCGTAGATTATAAAGTTTTCCAGACAGATCTTAACAAGATTACCCCGCCCACTCATGTACAGCCCTTTTCCGGTCAACGGAATACCTGTTAGGTGTGTGTGTAAGATACAGAGGAATTCTGGTATTTAAAAATGGTGGCACACTAATACAAATAAAAATGGATCTGCCTAATCCTGCTCACCTGATAACGGAAGAACTTCGCAAATTGCCCTGTTTGGGAAATGGAGATATCCTAGTGTCTGATTGGACGATTGTACGGAATGCTGTTGATTGGCACATGAGGACGCGAGGCACCAGCTTACAACCGAATTACCGATACCGAAATCACAGTGAGTGTCACGGAGGGTAGCTTACCCCGTCCTCCATTTCAGTGAGAAAAATCGAATATTTATTATTCCAGTCATACTTGATGGATGCTGCGGGGCTAACCCTTCAGATGATGACTGATGTCGACTGCAACAGCAACGCCGTTAACGCAGAGCTCGAGGTGGTGAAGTTGCAGCAGCTCGTTCGGAAACTAGAGAAGCAAAACGAGCAGCTAAGGGCGAGCGCGGTGAACGGTTGCTCCACGAGCCCCCGTATCCAAACCACCTCACCAGCCTGCATACTAGACATCAGCCCCGTCCCGGGGGGGTACCGTCTCCCCAGCCCGCTGACCACCCTGCTGTGCCGGTCCTCCTTCTGCCCGGCGGACGATTCTTTCCAGTATTTTCTTCCGCATTCCGCTGCTGATGCCGCGGTTGAAGCTCAGGGCGGTGAGGGCGAGCCCACGGTTCTGGACGAGGTGGCGCTGCTGGATCTGGACTCCATGTTCTCCCTTGACAAGTCTGACGATTCCTGGTAAGGTTGTCCTAAACATTGTATTTGTAGGCTACTCATCATAGTGACAAGTGAAACATGACATTTGTAGTTAATTCATCGAATTTCTAAGATGGGCTACCATCTGCAATCAGTGTTTTATTTCCAGTGTTTAATTGGCGTTCAGTTAAAAAAACAAACATTTGAAGCTACAAGTGCGTGAGCTTATAACCACACCACGTGATTGAGCCTGTGAGTGAGCACACAAGTCGTTTAGAAGTCTGATGAAACAGTCTTATTCAAAAGCAGCGGCACAGGAACTAACTTTATAGAGGCCACAGTCGCCATCACATTTAGTCATTTAGCAGACGCTCTTATCCAGAGCGACTTACAGTAAGTACAGGGACATTCCCCCCGAGGCAAGTAGGGTGAAGTGCCTTGCCCAAAGACACAACGTCATTTGGCACGGCAGGGAATCGAACTCGCAACCTTCAGATTACTAGCCCGATTCCCTAACCGTTCAGCCACCTCCTCTACCTCTACCTCTCACCTCCTCTCCCCCCTCCCTGCAGGTTGTATGTGACAGAGCCTGGCAGTCACCTCCTCCCTCTACCTCTCACCTCCTCTCCCCCCTCCCTGCAGGTTGTATGTGTCAGCTAGGGCCAGGCCGTGGCAGCGCCCCCTGCTGTCTCCCCTGCAGTGGTGCAGGCAGGTGCTGGACGGGCTCAGAGGGGAGGGGGAGGTGTCCAGACGCTCCCAGTGTCTCAGGCAGGCCCCAGGTACGAGCACACACCTGGACACACCTACACACCTGGGCACACCTGGGCACCCTGGGCACACCTGTACACCTGGGCACACCTGGGCACACCTGTACACCTGGGCACACCTGGGCACACCTGTACACCTGGGCACACCTGTACACCTGGGCACACCTGTATACTCACAACTGACCTGTACACCTAGAACAGGATGTCCAATCATTTAAACGCGTGTAAGGTGTGTATGTGTGCGTGGCTTGATATTTCTAAGCAAGTGAGGGAGGAAGTGATACTTACTAGCGATGTGATGACACCTGTGATGAACACCTCCATCCAGCTGGTTAACTAGCTAACCTAAGCACGCTAACACCATGGGCCTGGTCTGGAACAAAAGCAGGTTTTCTGACTCTGCTGAAAGAGCTAGGGAGACAGCCCAACTGATTGAGGCAACGAGTAGTTTGGCTTCATGTCACTCATAGAACATCTTTAAACTGGAGGTGAGATGGAAGTGAGATGATCAAATACAGTCAGAGCTTGAGAAAGAAAAGGGAGGAAGTGAGAAGAAGAGGGAGAGAGGAGAGTGCTGACAGGGCAGGTGACTGAGGTGGTGTAACCATCTGACAGGATTAGTGAGGTATAACTGTCCAACTCCTGTCTATTTTAGACGACTGGGGGAAGGACATGATCTACCTGCCAGACACAGCATCAGATGACACAACACTGTCTCGGTCTTTAGACAGCCACCACCTCCTCTCCTCCCTCTCTACCTCCCCTCCTCCCTCTCCACCTCCCCTCCTCCCTCTCCACCTCCTCTCCTCCCTCTCCACCTCCTCTCCACCTTCTCTACCTCCCCTCCTCCCTCTCTACCTCCTCCCTCTCTACCTCCCCTCCCCTCCTCCCTCTCTACCTCCCCTCCTCCCTCTCTACCTCCTCCCTCTCTACCTCCCCTCCTCCCTCTCTACCTCCCCTCCTCCCTCTCCTCCCTCTCCACCTCCTCCCTCTACCACTACCAGGTCCGGTCGCCATGGTAACCGTCTGTACATGAAAGGACTGTGTTGTTCCTTGATACCAAGCAGCTTTGCTTCTCCCTGACAGCGTTAGACCCAGCACCCTCTGTCTCACACACACACACTCTGCACACAAACACACACACACACTGTATACACACACTACACACACTCACACCGTATAAAGGGATATTATGTGCTTCTTTTAGCAGCTGTGTATTAATGCTCTCTGTGACCCTAACCCTCTGTGAGCCTAACCCTCTGTGAGCCTAACCCTAACCCTCTGTGAGCCTAACCCTCTGTGAGCCTAACCCTCTGTGAGCCTAACCCTAACCCTCTGTGAGCCTAACCCTAACCCTCTGTGAGCCTAACCCTAACCCTCTGTGACCCTAACCCTCTGTGAGCCTAACCCTAACCCTCTGTGAGCCTAACCCTAACCCTCTGTGACCCTAACCCTCTGTGAGCCTAACCCTAACCCTCTGTGAGCCTAACCCTAACCCTCTGTGAGCCTAACCCTCTGTGACCCTAACCCTCTGTGAGCCTAACCCTAACCCTCTGTGAGCCTAACCCTAACCCTCTGTGACCCTAACCCTCTGTGAGCCTAACCCTCTGTGAGCCTAACCCTAACCCTCTGTGAGCCTAACCCTAACCCTCTGTGAGCCTAACCCTAACCCTCTGTGAGCCTAACCCTCTGTGAGCCTAACCCTCTGTGAGCCTAACCCTAACCCTCTGTGAGCCTAACCCTAACCCTCTGTGAGCCTAACCCTAACCCTCTGTGAGCCTAACCCTAACCCTCTGTGAGCCTAACCCTCTGTGAGCCTAACCCTAACCCTCTGTGAGCCTAACCCTAACCCTCTGTGAGCCTAACCCTAACCCTCTGTGACCCTAACCCTCTGTGAGCCTAACCCTCTGTGAGCCTAACCCTAACCCTCTGTGAGCCTAACCCTAACCCTCTGTGAGCCTAACCCTCTGTGACCCTAACCCTCTGTGAGCCTAACCCTCTGTGAGCCTAACCCTAACCCTCTGTGAGCCTAACCCTAACCCTCTGTGAGCCTAACCCTCTGTGACCCTAACCCTAACCCTCTGTGAGCCTAACCCTCTGTGAGCCTAACCCTAACCCTCTGTGAGGCTAACCCTAACCCTCTGTGACCCTAACCCTAACCCTCTGTGAGCCTAACCCTAACCCTAACCCTCTGTGAGCCTAACCCTAACCCTCTGTGAGCCTAACCCTAACCCTCTGTGAGCCTAACCCTAGCCTAACCCTAACCCTCTGTGAGCCTAACCCTAACCCTCTGTGAGCCTAACCCTAACCCTCTGTGAGCCTAACCCTCTGTGAGCCTAACCCTAACCCTCTGTGAGCCTAACCCTCTGTGAGCCTAACCCTAACCCTCTGTGAGCCTAACCCTCTGTGAGCCTAACCCTAACCCTCTGTGAGCCTAACCCTCTGTGAGCCTAACCCTAACCCTCTGTGAGCCTAACCCTAACCCTCTGTGAGCCTAACCCTCTGTGACCCTAACCCTAACCCTCTGTGAGCCTAACCCTCTGTGAGCCTAACCCTAACCCTCTGTGACCCTAACCCTCTGTGAGCCTAACCCTCTGTGAGCCTAACCCTCTCTGAGGGTTCTTCCTTTGTGTTTACTCTGCTTGTGTTTGTCCTCTAGTACATCTCCTCTCTCTGACAATCGCTGATGAGGTGTGTGCGAGTGTGCATGCATGAGTGAGAGTGTGTGTGTGCATATGCGTATGAGTGTGTGTGTGTGAGTGAGAGAGTGATGCTGTTCCTGGTGCCGGTCTGGGATGAGTTGGATTGAGCTGTGTGTGTGAATGCAGCCCAGTGTCTCAGTCTGAACACAGATGTGTGTGTGTGTGTGTGTACAGCAGATGTTGTTGCTCAGTGCTGGTTTATGACTCTAGAGTGAGGTAAGTGTGTGTGTGTGTGTGTGTGTGTGAGGTCAGATATGAGCACCCTTGTTTCCCCCATCAGTGCCTCATCCACCGAGCCCTGACACACACACAGCCCTGACACACACACACACACACACAGCCCTGCTGACGTGTGCTAGTGGGTTAACATAATCCACTACTGGGATTATTTTCTATGATCACATGGACATAATCATGCATACCATTCACACTCTGGTTGCTTGTTACCACTTGAACTGAGTTTACTGATCAGTTCAAATTATATCACATAAAAATGTCTCTCTCCTCTAGAGACGGTCATACATCAAGAGTAGATTAAAATGATGTTGGAACACAGATATCCAGAGTTCTCCTTAGGGCTGTGAGTTGGTGCATGTCAGTTCAGGCAGACATCAAGAGCAGACGTATCCATATGATTAGGTTCCACATGCACAAAACTTGGTCTGGTTACTCATACCAGTACCCTCAACATGCAGTAAGAATCATTTGATGCTGGGATCATTTGTTTTCTGTTTTTTTGTCCGTCTACCTCTGTTCACAAAAAACGTTCTGATATCATCTGTATCCCCTCTGTAACTTTTGCTAGAAAAGACCAGACATCCATATTATCTTATGTTGTTCATTGTAACCAAAAGAACATAGAAAAGAACACACATGATGGCAGGACTGACCCTTTGCATGTTAGAGGAGGGGGTACACATATGACGGCCTGATATAATCTGTATCCTAGGCAGCCTGTTTGAGTTGAGATAGCATGCTAGGATACTGCTAACAAGTTTCAACCATGCTGGTCACACGATGGAGGTTCATTATTCAATGATGGTTGAAGTGCTGCTTTGTTTCTCCTCTCAGTGCCCTCCCATCTGCACCCCCTCCTCACCTCCCTGAGTCCCATGGTGAAGGATCCTGAGAGAACTCCCTCCTTCCTCCCTCACCCCACCAGTAAGGTCCCTGACCCTCCCGGCTCTGCCCTCTCCTCCTCTCCTCCTCTTTTGTCATACAACATTTTATAATGCTAGTGTTCTAAGTGTCTGTGTCTGTGTGTGTGTGTGTGCGCGTGCAGGTGGTCTGAGCGCTGAGCAGGAGGCAGACTGCGTCTCCCTGGGTTACAAGCTGCAGGACCTGACTGATGTCCAGGTGATGGCTCGTCTGCAGGAGGAGAGTGAGTCCCCTATAACCATAGCAACCCTGGTTTCTCTCTGTCTCTCTCTGGCCTCCCTCTCTCTCTCTCTGTCTGAGATCACAAGTAGCTACTAGAGCCACTCTGACAGTGTTCCAGAGTTGAGGACTGGTCTGTGTTTAGCAGGAACAGTGACACAGCTCCAGCTGATTGATGTCTGACAGGTGTGAGAGCTGTGGTGGGGGTGATGATGATGTCATTGTCTACCTGTCCAGAACAGTCAGATATCCAGAGTGTGCAGGTGGTTTGGTTTCAGGGCTTCTGAACTTACAGGAAGTTGTTCTCTCTGACTGTTTCTCTGTTCTGCCCTTCCTAACATGACCTTTTATTTGATTACATGTTAACTGCTGTTTAACTCACTACTACATTGTTTAAACTCACAAGACCTCCGAGCTCATCGTTACTTCAGCTTTATTAACCCCAGGAGGTGACACTTAACTGTGTGCATGGATGGTGTGTTTGCCTGTGTGTGTGTGTGTGTGGTGTTTGCCTGTGTGTGTGTGTGGGCGCTCGTACCCCCCTCCCCCAGGTCTCCGTCAGGACTATGCCTCCACCTCAATCACTCGGAGCAGCTCCAGTTTCTGCTTCCAGTTCAGCCAGCAGGGAGAGCCCCACCTGCAGGGGGAGTCCCACCTGCAGGGTGAGCCCCACCTGCAGGGGGAGCCCCACCTGCAGGGGGAGGAGCAGGAGGAACGGGGGTCCCGGAAGGCTGGCCTTCCCCACTCCCACACGTTCTCCAGCCTCCGAGACTGGCGGAGAAGCATCTCCAACCCCCAGTGCCCCTCCTCCGGGTCCTCCCAGCCCAGCCCCCCCTCCAGCCCCTGCACACCCCAGCAGCAGGCCTTCAGGCCTGGGTCAGGTGAGCAGGAAAGGCCCAAGCTTCTGCTCATGGTCATTGAAGGCCTACATGTTTCTTTTAGAACTGAAATATGATATCTCTCTCTAAATGTTTATCTACTGTATATATTAACGCAACGTTTGACAACTGTCCTCAATGACCTCCATGTTCCTAGAGCAGCCAGGGTCCTCTCAGCAGATATAAACATAATAGATATCCAGTAGATATAGATCTATGTAGACTGTAGAGGATATCTGGAGGCTTAGGGGCAGAGCTGACAAGGGAGAACTAAAAGGATAACTTGAAATGTTACATTCATGCAGAATTCAGATTTTCGTGTGTGTGTTCCTGTTTAGATAAGCTGCGTCGGAGCATGCCCAGCCTGGTCAGAGTTCCCAGCATGCCTAGCGTGCCCAACCAAGCCAATCACACGTGCTCTCCTTCCCAGCTCAGGAATAGTCAGAGCTTTGACTCGTCCAATGGGCTCGCCCGACTGCAGGCCTGCAGTGAGTCCCTCCCCTTCCCACTGGATTGTCACATGTAACAAACAAACACCATATTAAGTAAACATAGTTTAGCCTTGCATCTGTGAGCTATCACAGCACCACCTAGTGGCTACTGTACTGATGGCACAGCTTTACATAGTGGATACTGTACTGAAGGCACAGCGCCACCTACAGGCCTCTACATAGAGCTGTCTCCTATCTACTCTACAGAGCAGTAATGTGTGTGTGTGTGTGTGGCAGCATCCCTGGCCCAGAGCGTTGGCAACTTCGGGGCGTTGTCGCGGCAACCCCTCAAAGCGACGGCGTACGTCAGCCCCACCGTCAAGGGTTCCGTTGCCATGCCAACCTCCGCCAGCCTGCAGTCTCTGATCCCTAACAAGGCCACGCCCCCTCGTAGCTCCCTGCCACGCCCCGCCTCCTTCGTAGGCTCCGCCTCACGCAGCAGGACCAGCCAACCAGCACGCAGGTAGGCCACAAAATGCAAATTTTACATTTTCATATTTTTTCCAACACTTTTATCCAAAGCAAAATATGGATAGTGTGCTGCCTTGTGACCCGAAGGCAGCACACGGTTTAAAGGGGGTCTGATTACCAGGGTTATGTTCAGAGTGAGACTGTCTATGATCTATGTTGGGTGACTGTGTTTGGTGACTGTGTTGGATGACTGTGTTGGGTGACTGTGTTTGGTACTGACTGTGTTGGGTGACTGTGTTTGGTACTGACTGTGTATGATGACTGTGTTTGGTACTGACTGTGTTTGATGACTGTGTTTGGTACTGACTGTGTTGGATGACTGTGTTTGGTACTGACAGTGTTGGATGACTGTGTTTGGTACTGACTGTGTTGGATGACTGTGTTTGTGTTCATGTCCAGTTTACTGACGCCTCCCAAGAGCCTGTCGGCCTTGAGTGCGCTTCCAGACAGGAGCTGGAGGGACGGCTGCTACTGACACACCCAGGAGATGCCCCCCCTGCTGGGGTCAGGGTCAGGGTTAGCCCCCTCTGTGCCTCAGGGTGTCGACCTGCCAGACTGGTGTCCCGGAGGAGAGGAGAAGGACTGTGAGACGCTTCAGGACAAACAGGAGGAAAGACGAGGTGCTAAACACTGTTTACAGGTGCAGGTCTGGGATCTGGACACCTGTTTCAGGTGCAGGTCTGGGATCTGGACACCTGTTTCAGGTGCTTGTCTGGGATCTGGACACCTGTTTCAGGTGCAGGTCTGGGATCTGCACACCTGTTTCAGGTGCAGGTCTGGGATCTGGACACCTGTTTACAGGTGCAGGTCTGGGATCTGGACACCTGTTTCAGGTGCAGGTCTGGGATCTGGACACCTGTTTCAGGTGCAGGTCTGGGATCTGGACACCTGTTTCAGGTGCAGGTCTGGGATCTGGACACCTGTTTCAGGTGCAGGTCTGGGATCTGGACACCTGTTTCAGGTGCAGGTCTGGGATCTGCACACCTGTTTCAGGTGCAGGTCTGGGATCTGGACACCTGTTTCAGGTGCAGGTCTGGGATCTGGACACCTGTTTCAGGTGCAGGTCTGGGATCTGGACACCTGTTTCAGGTGCAGGTCTGGGATCTGGACACCTGTTTCAGGTGCAGGTCTGGGATCTGGACACCTGTTTCAGGTGCAGGTCTGGGATCTGGACACCTGTTTCAGGTGCAGGTCTGGGATCTGGACACCTGTTTCAGGTGCAGGTCTGGGATCTGGACACCTGTTTACAGGTGCAGGTCTGGGATCTGGACACCTGTTTACAGGTGCAGGCTCCAGCTGACCTGAGACCTGTTCATACTGGGCTCCAGCTGACCTGAGACCTGTTCATACTGGGCACCAGCTGACCTGAGACCTGTTCATACTGGGCTCCAGCTGACCTGAGACCTGTTCATACTGGGCTCCAGCTGACCTGAGACCTGTTCATACTGGGCTCCAGCTGACCTGAGACCTGTTCATGCTGGGCTCCAGCTGACCTGAGACCTGTTCATGCTGGGCTCCAGCTGACCTGAGACCTGTTCATACTGGGCTCCAGCTGACCTGAGACCTGTTCATACTGGGCTCCAGCTGACCTGAGACCTGTTCATACTGGGCTCCAGCTGACCTGAGACCTGTTCATACTGGGCTCCAGCTGACCTGAGACCTGTTCATGCTGGGCTCCAGCTGACCTGAGACCTGTTCATACTGGGCTCCAGCTGACCTGAGACCTGTTCATACTGGGCTCCAGCTGACCTGAGACCTGTTCATACTGGGCACCAGCTGACCCGAGACCTGTTCATGCTGGGCTCCAGCTCAGATGTTCTTTACTACTTAAACTGATTAATAACGATGCTTTCTCCTGGGGGAGAAGCAGTTGCTGAAGATGCTGCTAAAACTAAATCTCTCCCTGTTATCGGGGCGTATTAGGTTGAATTTTTACTAACTAGATTTGTGTTTGTATATACAAACAAACACATATATATTTATTACTAATACCATATTAAATATGAAGGAGCATTGTGAAAATGCTTATTGATGCAATATTCTGGGTTTTCAATATGAAGCTCTGGAACCAAATAAGAGTGTGTTTACAAAATGTCTGACTAACACAAGTGACTAAGTTGTTTTGAATTGTAACACTTTTTAAACAACAAAGATTTAATCGTGTATGGAATATTTGTAATTGTTGCACCAGTAAAATGAATGTTCTGAGTTTTGATTTGTGATTACAGGTTCTGTTCTTGGTTTGAGGAGCACTGAGTAGATGAATTATGATGAATACTTGTAGCATTTGATCACATTGTGTTTGAAAGGGTTATGGGTGTTAAAAAACAGGCTACTTAGATTAGTTTATGCCACATTTCAGAATCTCACCCCAACACTTTTTGTAACTACATTTAATTGAAAGAGTGTATATGATCTCAAAGCAACTTGAATAAAGATTTTTTAATCATTTCACTTTTATCTTGTATGGAAGCCTACTTTTTAATGTTTTATTTTATGTAGCACAATTAAAAGGGTTTGAATGAAACGATGGAGATTAATTACTTGGATATTAATTCCCTGATTATTTTCACCTAAAATACATCATTCATTAGTCTTATTTTAGTATTATTTTAGCCGGGTTCTATGGCCGTTAAACGATTAAGGGAAATAACATGTGTTTCTAAATATTACGGTCACATTAAAGTTGTGTCTGAATAATCCCAACCACACGTTACAACGTCAAAAAGTCAGTTCCCATACCGGGAGTCGAACCCGGGCCGCCTGGGTGAAAACCAGGAATCCTAACCGCTAGACCATATGGGAGGTCTTAAGATGTCAGAGAATTTATGCCTTTTTAAACAATAATAGCATAAAACATTGGGTTTTCATTAGTTATTTATTAGTACTATCCTCACTGTGTTATTTTTCGTTTTTTTCATTCACAATATTTATTAGCAAAAATTTGAGTGCAACAATTTGTCTGTATCTGCGAGGGTGACGTATCCATCTCTACCTCTTTTAACCGGCCCATACAATTTACGTCATCATAAATGGACAAGGTGTTCATGTTGTTAGCAGAAGTGTTTATTAGATGTTCCAAGGTTTCTTTTATCACATTTTATCTAATCAAAATCAACAATGTGAGTATGGAGTTCTATAGCTGGACTATTCAGCCCTCGTTGTAAAACTAACTTAGTTACTACTAGTCAGCTATAAAACAAACGACTGTGTGCTGCGTCCGTTCACAAAGCTAGTCAGTTTGGGTTCATGTTAAAGCGGTTTGTCAGATCAAAGGTGTTTCTCTATTTTTGATTGTCGTGTTATTATCCCATTATGTTGTTTTATTTTTCAGGGCTGATTATTGGAAATCCCAGCCGAAGAAATTTTGCCAGTACTGCAAATGTTGGATAGCTGACAACAAACCTGTGAGTAACGTGAAACATTTGTGATTCGTCTTTTTCCCCTCAGCTTTACTCGAAAAGGCTCCATCATATCGTTTACTTGCTTTGTGGTCAAACGAATAATTATTATTTTGCTACCTGAAGGATGAGCCGCCTCTCCCGATGATAACACGCGCTCTTTTTCTGTCCTGATGATAACACGCGCTCTTGTGTTTCTGTCTCGATACAGAGTGTTGACTTCCACGAAAGAGGGAAGAACCACAAAGAAAATGTTGAGCTCAAAATTGCAGAGGTGTGTGCTACTGTTGTATTGTATTCACATATATTCCGCTCTTCATTTCATTTCACAATACAAATATTATATCCACATCCTAGACATTGCAGAGATGGCAGTTGAGTAGCAACTTAGATACACTGAATGATCAGTAGAGTGTGGATGTGATACAGTCCTAGTTTGTCTACTAGGTTTGTGATCAGCAGGATCGCCGCTCTCAGGCTGTCGTTCTATTGGTCAGTGATACATCTGGCCCCCTCTGCCCTCCTCTGTCCCTCTCCCTCCCCTCATGTGCAGATTAAGAAGAGGAGCCTTGACAAAGCGAAGCAGGAGGATCGCATGTCTAAAGAGTTTGCAGCCATGGAGGAGGCTGCACAGAAGGCCTACGAGGAGGACATGAGGAGGCTGGGAGGAGACGCAGGTAGATCTATAACGTATACCTCTATACCACTAGAGGCTGGGAGGAGACGCAGGTAGATCTATAACGTATACCTCTATACCACTAGAGGCTGGGAGGAGACGCAGGTAGATCTATAACGTATACCTCTATACCACTAGAGGCTGGGAGGAGATAATTCAAATGAATGGCAGAGCTTCATAACTACTCGGTACATCAATGTTGTACTGTAGAGTACAGTCTGTAGTGCTGTACTGCAGGTCTATGTAGTCGTCCTTTATGACCTGGTCTATATTGTGTTTGTGTGTCTTGTACAGGACCCCCGGCCCAGACGAAGGCCCCGGCCCAGACGAAGGCCCCGGCCCAGACCAAGGCCCCGGCCCACACCAAGGCCCCAGCCCAAACCAAACCCCCAGGTCCAAAGAACAGAAAGGAGAAGCGTGCTGGGAAAGCCCGGCGTCCGGAGGGCCAGGCCCAGCTGGAGGGCCAGGCGTGGGTGGAGGGCCAGGCGTGGGTGGAGGCCCGCTCAGACGACGGGATGACGTACTACTACAACACACTGACTGGAGGTGAGCCTCAACAACACAGCTGCTCTGGAATACTGGATGCATTAATACTAGTTTAATACTGTATGAACAGGCACAGCAACACAATTATTTGTTTTTATAGCCAACTAAGTCCCTGATCATAGAACTCGATGGGAAATTAATAATTATAAAATAAGAGGCCTTAAGATAAGTGAGCCTCTGCTCGTTTCTCCACAGCCCGTTAACATGAACACATGGTGTGTGTGTGTGTGTGTGTGTGTGTGTGTGTGTGTGTGTGTGTGTGTGTGTGTGTGTGTGTGTGTGTGTGTGTGTGTGTGTGTGTGTGTGTGTGTGTGTGTGTGTGTGTGTGTGTGTGTGTGTGTGTGTGTGTGTGTGTGTGTGTGTGGTGTGTGTGTGTGTGTGTGTGTGTGTGTGTGTGTGTGTGTGTGTGTGTGTGTGTGTGTGTGTGTGTGTGTGTGTGTGTGTGTGTGTGTTCTCCTTTAAGAGTCAGGATGGGAGAGGCCTCAGGGATTCCAGGAAGAAAGATCTGCCTCCACTGCCCAGCCAGTCCACAGTGAGGTACACACCACACACCACACACACACACACACACACACATACCACACACCACACACACACCACACACACCACACACCTGCAGAGCACAGCTCCAAAGCATTCATATTTTTTTCTAGATTATTTTTCACTCATTTGTAGTGTGTCTATTTTATACTAGATAAATACTGTACATTAAAAAAATTACTTTAGGTTAAATTGTTTCATTTATACCTCGTGTTCTCTAAGTGTACTTGTATTAACGGTTAGAGGAGCCTGAAATTCAAAAATGTCATCAATGTGTTTCCTGTGAGTCAGGCCCCAGGCGTGTGGATGGAGGCGCTGAGTCCTGACGGGTACACCTACTACTACAACACACAGACTGGAGGTCAGACACGCTCATATCCACACTACATCTCCTTTCAGATGGACTTTTATTCAAATGTGTTTCATCTACTCACATTTTACCATCTCTCTCTCTGTCTCTCTCTCTCTCTCTCTCTCTGTCTCTCTCTGTCTCTCTCTCTCTCTCTCTCTCTCTCTCTCTCCAATACACACACACACTCAGAATCCAGCTGGGAGCGTCCAGCTGGCCTCCCCGCAGAAGGTTCAGGGAAGGTTCGTGGAGAGCCGGAGGGCCAGGGGGAGGAGACAGGGCTCCCAGCCAGGGACCCTCCCAGGGGGGGAGGAGAGCTCCAGGCCGGCAGAGGCAGGGGACTCCACACAGGCCAGCATCCCCAAGGTCAGCTTCAGGGTGAGTCCTCTCTCTCTCTCTGGTTCAAGACTCCATGCCAGAGGCTGACGGGACTAACCAGACTGTCTCTCCCCAGAAAAGACAAGAGGAGAATGAGTCTGGAGGGGGTGGAGGAGAGGAGGAGGATGGTGGTGGTGGTGGCGGTAAGGAGGGAGATGGAGAGGGTAAAGAGGCTGTTGCTAAGGACAACCCTCCTGTTGCTAAGGAGGACCCTCCTGCTAAGAAGCCCAGGAAGCCGCTTACTCCCTACGGAGCGTGGGAACAGATCAAGGTGGAAGAGAACCCCTAGTAAGAACATCTCTACCCCCTAACCTCTACCCTGTAACCCCTAACCTCTACCCCTTAACCCTACTACCCCTTAACCTCTAACCTGTAACCCTTAACCTCTAGTAAGACATTCTCTACCCCCTAACCCCAGTGAGACAATCTGCAACCCCGACCTGTACCCATACCTGGTCTGACTCCAGCCGTCTCTCCCCTGCAGTGAGAAGGTAGACCTGCAGCTGCCCCAGGTGGAGGGGGGCCCAGCCTCAGGGGGGCCCCCAGCCCCCGGCCGCCCCCCTGAGGCCAAACCCCGGTTCAAGGAGCGCACCATCACCTCCCTGGGGGCCCAGGGGGGCCCCGCCTCCTTTAGGAAGAGGAAGCCGGAGAACGGGAAAGCACGGAGCCTCCGGCAGAGAGACGCAGACGACTGAGGCAGACGACTGAGGCAGACGACTGAGGCAGACGACTGAGGCAGACGACTGAGGCAGACGACTGAGACGCGGACGACTGAGACGCGGACGACTGAGACGCGGACGACTGAGACGCGGACGACTGAGACGCGGACGACTGAGACGCGGACGACTGAGACGCGGACGACTGAGACGCGGACGACTGAGACGCGGACGACTGAGACGCGGACGACTGAGACGCAGACGACTGAGACAGACATGTCTCCTGTACAGATGATGTAGGCTGGATGATGTAGGCTGGATGATGTAGGCTGGATGATGTAGGCTGGATGATGTAGGCTGGACTACAGGAGGGGAGACTACTCACACATCAACTCAACCCTGATTCAGGAGGTAAAACTGTTCCTGGCTGTGAACGTGACCGACTTTACCTGCTCATACGCTGCATGTTCAACAGAGAATCAGTCCTGGAAACATTCTTAGTATGTCTCCCCTTCATCAAGAAATATCTTGATTGTTCAGACGAGAGATTGGCTTCATCTAGAATATTAACCAGAGTGTACAACATTCATAAAGACACTGATTTTCTTTTGTATTTTTTTACCTGAATACTTAATGTCTCTCGTCGTTTGATGTGTACTTGTCATGTTTCCCTACATGAGGTGACTGGTCGCTCATCCTTGGTCTGTTTGATATAGATCTTGGAACAGAAGGTTCATGGGTGCAGTGTTTTCTACAGTATGATTGCGAGTGTCACTGAATAAACTTTGGAGTGGCTGGTGTATCCACTGTTACTCAGATGTTGTGTTGTTTATCTCGAACACGGTAGTAACAAACCGATTCAATTCAAGTATTTCAGTTGAGTTTGAATCAGGTCACTTCATCACAGAGCTTTGGTTTTTATTTCAGGATTATTTATATCCAAATTACAAAATATTATTACATTATTACAAAATACATGACAAGGCTGTGTATTCCTGATATCAGTATAAGTGGGCTTGGTTCAGAGGGCCTCTGGCTAGGCTAGACTAGGCTAGTCACCCTCCTGTGTAGTGGGCCTGGTTCAGAGGGCCTCTGGCTAGGCTAGGCTAGTCAGCCTCCTGTGCAGTGGGCCTGGTTCAGAGGGCCTCTGGCTAGGCTAGGCTAGTCAGCCTCCTGTGTAGTGGGCCTGGATTCAGAGGGCCTCTGGCTAGGCTAGTCAGCCTCCTGTGTAGTGGGCCTGGGTTCAGAGGGCCTCTGGCTAGGCTAGTCAGCCTCCTGTGTAGTGGGCCTGGGTTCAGAGGGCCTCTGGCTGCAGCTCTCCACCAGCTCCAGCAGGGCCTCCCTCTCTCCGTGCTGCAGCAGGTCTGAGATCAGCTCGTCCAGGGCCTCCCCACCACGCATGAACTCCTGCCAGACAGGAGACGTCACTGCACCATCAGAGGAGACATTACCCTCACAGCCAGAGATGGAAAAGGTACAAACTGGGTTAGTGTGTGTGTTTTGTGGTAAATTACCAAAGGGTTTTGTGTGTGTTTTGTGGTAAATTACCAAAGGGGTTCGTATGTGTGTTTTGTGGTAGATTACCAAAGGGGTTCGTATGTGTGTTTTGTGGTAGATTACCAAAGGCTCTTTCTAAAAATTTAGAGCTTAAAAAATTTGAGCCAAAAAACTTGAGCCTATCAAATTCGAGCCGAAAAATAAATTCAGATTGCAACATCCGGGATACCAAGGATAGGTAGAGCAATCGAGCCTCAATCCAAGATTTGATCACATCGGACTCACCAAAGCATGGTTGTTTTCCAAGGTAGTCATCATGCGTTTCTCTTCGATTGCTCTACCTATCCTTGGTATCCCGGATGTTGCAATATGAATTTTTTCACCTCTTTTCAGCTAAATTTTTAGGCTCCATTTTTTTGGCTTGAATTTTTTAAGATCACATTTTTTAGGCTCGTATTTGAGCAACCTGAATTTTATTTTACGTTGAAATATATTCATATGAGAATTCGGTGGTGTTTAAATTTCAATATTAAGTATTCAATGCCTTTTTAAAATTCAAAACATGTCACTGATTTTCTTCCATACCAAAGGGGTTAGTACTTTAGATACAAATTGCAAAGAAAGCCAAGGTGTCAGTGAGTACAGTTTCCTACACCATCAAAAAGCACTTGAAACTGACAGGAAGAGGTCTGGCAGGAAGAGGTCTGGCAGGAAGAGGTCTGACAGGAAGAGGTCTGGCAGACCCACAGCCACAACAGAATCAGAAGACAAGTTTCTGAAAGTCACCAGCTTGCGTGATAGGCGGCTCACAGGACAACAGCTTGCGTGACAGGCGGCTCACAGGACAACAGCTTGCGTGATAGGCGGCTCACAGGACAACAGCTTCAAGCACAGCTTAACACTGGTCGAAGGAAGCAAGTCTCATTTGATGGTTGAAAGTGATGGTTTGGGGGCTCTTTTGCTGGATCCAGAGTCAGCGACTTCCACAGAGTGAGTGACACCCTGAACCAAAACTGCTAGCACAGCATTTTGCAGCATTTCAACCATCAACTGAGACTTGCTTACTTCAAAATAGATAAAGTGAAGCATGGCACGGCTGGTCCTGACTACCTTGATGTCCCGGCTCTGGTGTCCTGACCGGTGGTCTGTCACACGGTCCTGGCTGAAGTTGTAGGTTCTGATCCTCTCTGACTGGGAGCGCGAACCCACCTGGTTAACAGGGAGGGTTAGGGTTAACAGGCAGGGTTAGGGTTAACAGGGAGGGTTAGGGTTAACAGGGATGGTTAGGGTTAACAGGGAGGGTTAGGGTTAACAGGGAGGGTTAGGGTTAACAGGCAGGGTTAGGGTTAACAGGGAGGGTTAGGGTTAACAGGGAGGGTTAGGGTTAACAGGGAGGGTTAGGGTTAACAGGGAGGGTTAGGGTTAACAGGGAGGGTTAGGGTTAACAGGCAGGGTTAGGGTTAACAGGGAGGGTTAGGGTTAACAGGGAGGGTTAGGGTTAACAGGGAGGGTTAGGGTTAACAGGGAGGGTTAGGGTTAACAGGGAGGGTTAGGGTTAACAGGGAGGGTTAGGGTTAGGGGATAGTATTCCTTCCTTTCTTCTTGCATTATTTATATTTGACTTGGGTGAAAGCATCTTGTGAGTGAATGTCATGTTAAAGGTAACATCCCCCAGCAGGTGGTAGAGAGGAGGCTCACCTGTAGCTTCCGGGCAGTGTGCATCTGCTCTGCCTCCTTACCCAGCATGCCCTGGTACAGCCGGGCCTGCAGCAGGCGCATGGCCCTGCTGCGGTTCTGCAGCTGGGAGCGTGTCTGCTGGCACTCCACCGCCACGCCTGGGGTCAGGGGTCAGGGGTCAGGACACGAATAACAATAATACCTGCTCGACACACGCACTAGGTAAAATGCCACTTGTGTTCTTATCATAAACACCTGAATTCTCTAACAAGTGATGCGCATCAGGAGAGGGGTAGTTCTAGTTCTGTTGGAGATGGTGATAATAGGAACAGCACACACACGGACAAGGGGACTTGTGTGTGTGTGCTGGGTGGAGGTGTCACCTGTGGGCAGGTGGACGATGCGGACAGCGCTGTCCGTCGTGTTGACGCTCTGACCCCCGGGGCCCTTTGACCGGAACGTGTCGATGCGCAGATCCCTCGGGTCGATGACCACATCCAGCTGAAACACAGCATCACCGCGGCGACCAGGGATGTTAGACAGTTAGGTACTGTAAGGGTTGTCATATGCATATTAAATAGATTACATGCAGGGAAAACCGTTTATTTCATGATTTCTAATGTGAGATTCTCATACAGGAAGCACATACAGGAAGCACATACAGGAAGCACATACAGGAAGCACATACAGGAAGGCCTACAGTAGCATCGGTACCTCGCTGGGCTGAGGCAGCACGATGACGGTCATGGTTCCTGTGTGGATGCGCTGCATCCGGGAGGACAGGCCCACCTCAGGGATCCTCTGCACGCGGTGAGTTCCCCCCTCCATCTTCAGGCGGCGGTACACGCCCTCCCCCGCCACACGCACGGCCGCATGGTGCAGCCCACCTGCAGGGGGCGACATGGAGCTGCAGCTGTCTGGACCGTCACACATGGCTGCAGTATGCTAGCTTTCCAACCAGAAACACACACACACAGACATATACAGAAAGATATACACACACAGACATACCATAGTCCGCAGGGGTGTAGTTAAGAACATCAAACTCCCAGTTGCGGTACCTGGCGAGGCCTTGGTACATCTCGAACATCTCTTTAGTGAACTGCTGGCAGATGTCTCCTGTGTGAGGCAGGTGGAGTGTGTTATATCTTACAGTGTATGTGTGAGGCAGGTGGAGTGTTCAGTTGGATAACCCCCCCAGTGCCCCCACCTCCTGTGGTCCGCCCTGACACCACCTCCAGCAGGGAGCTGCTGTCATCATGAGGGTCCCGGGGAACCAGAGTCTGGATCAGCTAGAACGTAGACCACAAGTCAATGACAATCATCCAACATGCTTTCCCTCTATGATCTAGAGTCTTGCTATTCCACGTTAGGTGAAAATACAGTTTGACTCTGCACTTATGATACTTAATTTTCTGCTGTGCTTTATGCATTATTTGTATGTCGGTTTGGATAAAAGTGTCTGCGAAATGAATAACATGCTAATGTGAAATGTAAGGACCATATGTCCTTACGTTTAGTTTGAGTGTGTGTATTCTCTGGGAGGTGAGCGCGTGCTCCTCTGCCAGGAGCGGGATCATCTCCCGCTCCTCCCCTCCGGCCCCGCGCACACCTGCAAACACAACTGCTGCATCACTTCAGGAAGCAACACCGACCAACTCCGTTGTCATAGAGTGCAATGACAAGCCTATACTACAGAACGGGACGCGAACCACACAGCTTACTTTGAATCAGAGATGTAATCTCCTTGACCTCTTTCATAGCATTTACTGTGCATCTGAATGCCTTTTCCACCGGCAACAGTTCCGTCTGTCTGTGATTTAGTTCTTTCCTTTCAGAGTCGCTTAAAAACGTGTACTGTAACTTCTTTGTGACTTCTCCGTATTCGTCCACGAGCTGTCGTATGTATCTTTGAACGGATGCATTCTGGTGTATATCATCTAAACCACTGTGACAGTGTCGTCGAGGTGAGATGGAGGAAGGCATAGCGGAGAGGCGAAGTGTGGATCCTTGACCAGGCAACCGCAGTGCAACCGGCATCCGTCCTTTCGTGTTTGGGTTGATACGGGAGCTTAGGCGGCCGCACGAGGCGCACAAGCGAATACATTTCGTTGGAAGCATTTGGCGAATAATTCCAAATATTCTTGCTCTGTTAACGGAGAAAATGGTCCAATAGTAATGTGTGTTTGTCCTCCTTGAGTGGGTAACACGGTGTCATGCTGAAAGAAGTAGGAAACGGGGAAGGTCAAAACATACTCGCTTTGAACACTGGGAAATGTAGTGATCATATAACCATGTAAACTACACGTTAATTTACAGCGCCCTCCACAGGAGATAACCTGACTATTCTTAAAAATAAAAAAATATAATTCTAAAAACGCTTATCTTGAGCATTTGAATAGTGAAGAAGCCATGTTCTAAATTGTAAAAAATGTTTTTCATGCACTCTTGGGGGGCCCCGTTTCCCCGTCGGTGCTGTACAAAAATATGAAAGTGAAGGAGAAAGTTGTATAAACGTTAGAACAGCTTTCACTAGATGTCAGTATTGCTCTACAGTTCAAATACCAGGCACATGAGTCCTGGTTTAACTGAAAACATGTTACTGTCAAAATCACTTTCCTTTTTCTTTTTCAATTCTTCCATAAATGTTTGTAACAAATGCTAAGCGTGTCACCAATCACCAGTGTCACAGAACTATATAGTTTGTAGATCAATATAGAATAAGGCTCAATAAGCCAATGTTTCCTTTTCGGTATATCATTTCCTCTTGGCGTGCACACGCACACACACACACACACATACGTACACACAAAAGAAACAAAGAAACAAATCAGGGAACTGAGAAGCACTTCATCATTAGAGCGTGTAGAGAAGCACCATGCCTCATCTCCTGGCTCTGCTGGCTCTGGTGTCCCTGGTCCTTCCACTCACTATTTCAGCAGGTAAACCAGAAAACCTGTTTGAGTTCATTTCTTTATTACAGATGACTTGTTCACATGTGACTGCTCAGATTTATGTCTCACATGTAAATTCTATGTTAATCTTGTATTGTTTAACATGTTTGAGAAATGTATTAAAAAGGACAATTATTACAAGGCAGGAATGTTACATTTTATGTGAAGCAAAAGTAAATACAAACTGATGTGACTCACTGATTTTATGTTTTTATTTGAGTAAATGTAAAGAAAAATGTCCTACAAACATGACAGTTGTAATGTTAAACCTCCCACAAACTTCTGATTTAGCTACAAACTACATTCAAGATCTAAGATTATATTTTTCAAGACAATATTTTGGGGGGCTCTTTAATATTTTTAGTTAACACATCTGATACTGGCAGAGATACTGGCAACAAAATAAGTGAAAAAGGTTTAACTTCTGACAGATCATAATGATACATAAAACATTTGTATTTTCTTTCAGGATGTACGCACACTGTTGCAGACGGGACTGATGAATACGAGCTATCCCTGCGTGAGGAAACGGCTCCAGTCACGTTTGAAATAGAATGGAAACACAATTCAAAACTTGTATTCAAAAGAAAGTCCAAAATCTACATTGGGAAGCAGGAGGACATCACGGAAAAAGGAGCTCTGATACTCAGACAGCTGGCATCCAAACATGCAGGAACGTACGTGGGAGAGGTGTTCGACGACGGGAAAAGTCTGAAAAAGCAGGAGATTGAACTGTGTGTGAAAGGTGAGTAGGAAGTAGACCTATAGACTGCCACATCTGGGTGTATATTAGACATATAGACTGTTATGTATTAGACCTATAGACTGTATTATGTATTAGACCTATAGACTGTGTTATGTATTAGACCTATAGACTGTATGTCCAAGTACACCTGTAGGAAGCAGCAGGGTGTGAAGTGTTACCATGAGAACACATCACTCTCTTACATGTTGTTGACTTGTTCCTCTTGAAACGAACACTATGAGCAGCAGAAAACATCTCAAGACTGAGAAGATGTCGCTTCTGAAAATAATCGAACTTTTGTCTCTTCACAGCCAGAGTCCCCAAACCTACTGTGACGTTTGGTTGTCCCACAAAGAAAAGCACTTCAGTCACCTTCAGCTGCAACCTGACCAAGCATCCAGACGTGACCTTCACATGGAGAAAAAACAAAGTTATCATGAAGGAGGAAAAGGCATCTACTCTGGTAATGCAAATAAAAGATCTGAAAAGGGACGACACATTTAGCTGCACCGTCGATGACAAGTACAGCAACGAGACTAGCGACAGCGTCAAGTCTACCTGTGAAGGTATCCAAGGTAGGCCTGGCAGAGCCCACAGTCTAACTGGCTGCACACTGTAACATGAACACACCTGAGTGCACTGCAAACCAACTCACCTCACCCTCCACCTCTGGGGACGTAACAGGTCACAAAACTTATCACACGTGTTTGCAGTGAGTGATCATCTACTTTGTCACAATATGAGTGAAACTGTTACAGTTGCACGTGTCTGAAATAGTCTTTTAATGTGGTGGAATTACTGCCGTCAGTCTTCACCTCACGGAAAATATACAAAAGGAAATATGACTTCTAGGCCTTCAATTCTTTTTCTTATTGTCACTTGTTTGTTCAAGCAAAAGATAGTGTCTGGTGTGTTTCTTCTTCCTGGAACTCAGGTGGCAGCGAGGTTTCAGCGGGAACTCTGCTTGGGTTTCCTTTCTGGGTGACGGTGAGCGTCCTGGCCGGCGGCGGAGGATTCGTCCTGCTGCTCATCGTCATCACTGTTGTCTGCTGCTACCGCAACCACTGCAAGAGCCAGAAGGACGGTAAGTTCCGGCGTTTCAAAACGTAGAAACACACAGAACACAACACGCCACGCAGACCAATCATTTGCTGGATGGTACCAAGTGCGTCTTAATGCCTAATAGTTAAACCACAGACACGACGCGTCCAAAACAAGTATGCTGAATAGTGTTAACATCTTAACACCACAAAGACTGGTCCCAGGGCTGCACGGCTAAGCTGTATTGTTATATATCCAGACACAGTAAGATACCTGTATTCTACCAACATACAAGGTGAAACCACTGCAATCTTTGTTGGGGTTAACTTGAAATCTGAGGTGAAGATATCTTTAGTTTCCGGACCAACACAATGTAGACCACTCCCGATACCTCTGTGAGCTGGCTTTTGAAGTTAACTTCAACTGTCTCATGTCCACCACAAAGCTGTGAGGGTTTAGGCTGGCTGCTGGGACTGATCTGTGGGCCTCTGTGCAGTCCTCTATGACATTATTGTAAGAAGAGCTATACAAGTTTGTTTGATTTGACAAAGCATCCACCTGTGATTTTAACTGCATTTCATCTGTTCATTTACTTCCGCAGAGGAGGCTGAATTCAGGCTGGCTCCTCTGACCCAGCCCCAGCCCCAGCCCCAGCCCCAGCCCCGCCACAAGGACCCAGCACACAAACAAAAATCCACCATGGACGCCACGCGGCCCCTGCCCAGTACGGGAGCACCTCGGCAGGCCTCAGCTCAACCCAGGGCCCAGGCCCGGGGGCGGCCTCCGCCCCCGCAGGACGAAGACGAGGATTGCCCCCCGCCGCTGCCCCAGCCCCGGAGATCTGGCCCCCGACCACCCCACCACTGAGCAGCTCCACCCCTCCACTGAGCAGCTCCACCCCTCCACTGACCGCCTCCACCCCACCACTGAGCAGCTCCACCCCTCCACTGAGCACCTCCACCCCTCCACTGAGCAGCTCCACCCCTCCACTGACCACCTCCACCCCTCCACAGAACACCTCCATACGCGAGAGGAACTGTAAACTGGCCTCTCGTCCTTGTCTTTTCCTCCATGAGGACAGCAGGGAGGAGAGGAGACAGTCTCCTCTCCTGTCTCTGCTGGTCACTGATGAGGAGCAGAGGGAGACTGAAAGTATTTAGATGAGAAGCACAGAGGTCGGGCAGCACCTCTGGTAGCCGCAGGCTTCAGACTACTTCAGACTAGAGTTGTCATCTGAGCCTGTTTTAGAAATGAGTTGTTTGCTTTGATTGAAAGTATTTTAACTATTGCTCTGCTGACAGTAGGCGATATTTAAATGTGTTTTTACACTTTGGTCAGCGTTCTGGACCCTCCGAAAGTTTGGATGTTGGAGAAAGAAACAAGTTAATTTCCTTTAACGCCTTTTCAAGTAACGCTCCATGGTTGTTGTTTAGCACAAGATTCAATAAAAAGATACTCAGTCATTCAGTTATACATCGTACCCACGGACTAGAAATGGTGCAAACTCATCCCGTAAAATGTATTAGAAACCATATCATCTTTAATTACATGAAGACTCGTAAACATTGATATCTAACTGCAAAATCAGCTGACATTCACAGTAAAGAAAGCACATCTCAAACTCTCATCTCCGTCTCCTGACATGCAGCGCACTGCCATTTTACCTTCCTGCCCAGGATTGTGGTTTAGCACTTGAGGCGAAGTGGAACAGAAACACTGACAAACACATTGATGTGTGTGACAGGATGTGTGTTTTGATGTCATTGTGCATCATGTGCTTCCTATGCTGCAGATACTAGAGACACTTCAGTTCAGTCAATCTAAATGTGTTGGTAGTTTAACCACTAGATGGCGTTTGGATCCAGGTTGCATGCGTACTGCATGGTATGTAGCATATAGTAGCTCAATGAAAACATGAAGAACAATCATAGATAACACAATTACAGGACCCCCTAGATTGAAGCTCTGCCTCATTCATCAGAATACACACCCACTATATCCTTCAGGAATTCAACAGCAAAACAATTACAAGCAGATACAGTAAACCCTCATTATTTCTTCAATAGGAACCAGTATTTTCCAGTCCCTTCCTCCACTATATTGCTGAACAGTCTTGGAATTACATAGTATTATTAATTTGCAGTCACATTAACTGTGTACACATAATCCTATCTGCCATATCAGGGTCATGTGAAAAGGGCCATCAAGGATGTGATGCTGCTTCATGTTATGCAGGAAAGAAATGCTGCGAGTAGCTGCGAGTAGCTGCGAGTAGCTGCGAGTAGCTGCGAGTAGCTGCGAGTAGCTGCGAGTAGCTGCGAGTAGCTGCGAGTAGCTGCGAGTAGCTGCGAGTAGCTGCGAGTAGCTGCGAGTAGCTGCGAGTAGCTGCGAGTAGCTGCGAGTAGCTGCGAGTAGCTGCGAGTAGCTGCGAGTAGCTGCGAGTAGCTGCGAGTAGCTGCGAGTAGCTGCGAGTAGCTGCGAGTAGCTGCGAGTAGCTGCGAGTAGCTGCGAGTAGCTGCGAGTAGCTGCGAGTAGCTGCGAGTAGCTGCGAGTAGCTGCGAGTAGCTGCGAGTAGCTGCGAGTAGCTGCGAGTAGCTGCGAGTAGCTGCGAGTAGCTGCGAGTAGCTGCGAGTAGCTGCGAGTAGCTGCGAGTAGCTGCGAGTAGCTGCGAGTAGCTGCGAGTAGCTGCGAGTAGCTGCGAGTAGCTGCGAGTAGCTGCGAGTAGCTGCGAGTAGCTGTTAGTTTGTGTGAACCTACCTTCTGGACACCAGCCAACTCTGTTCCCCTGAAACCTACCCCCACCCCCATAACACACACACACACACAGGATAAAAATAGGATTTCTGAATGCAGCCCCCTGGATTAAGTAACAAAAGTTACATTTGAACCATAACCTTTTACCCTGGTAGAAGCCAAAGCCACTAACATTTCCTCCCATTCCTTAACCACCCCTATCCTGATAACATGGCTGTGTTTATGTGAGTAACCTGTATATGATCTACTAGTCCACTGGTTACTGCATCCAGTCCACTGGTTACTGCATCCAGTCCACTGGTTACTGCATCCAGTCCACTGGTTACTGCATCCAGTCCACTGGTTACTGCATCCAGTCCACTGGTTACTGCATCCAGTCCACTGGTTACTGCATCCAGTCCACTGGTTACTGCATCCAGTCCACTGGTTACTGCATCCAGTCCACTGGTTACTGCATCCAGTCCACTGGTTACTGCATCCAGTCCACTGGTTACTGGATCCAGTCCACTGGTTACTGCATACCACATTACACTTAGTATCTCCCAGTATACTACATTACACTAAGTATCTCCCAGTATACCACATTACATTAAGTATCTCCCAGTATACCACATTACATTAAGTATCTCACAGTATACCACATTACACTTAGTATCTCACAGTATACCACATTACACTTAGTATCTCACAGTATACTACATTACATTAAGTATCTCACAGTATACCACATTACATTAAGTATCTCCCAGTATACCACATTACATTAAGTATCTCCCAGTATACTACATTACACTAAGTATCTCCCAGTATACCACATTACATTAAGTATCTCCCAGTATACCACATTACATTAAGTATCTCACAGTATACCACATTACACTTAGTATCTCACAGTATACCACATTACACTTAGTATCTCACAGTATACTACATTACATTAAGTATCTCAAAACCATAAAAAATACAGTGTGGAGGGACCTGTGGTCGAGGCAGCCCATGCATGGCCACAGGAGAGTCTTGATGTGATCGCCAGCACACCTGCAGATATCTACATTATATAGTCTTGGTTGTGTCACATTTGCTCTGTGGCATGAACTGGTAGGCACGGTATGAACAATGTTATGGTCATCGGTACCACAAACTGCAAGTCACCTTTTTCATTAACTCGTTCCCAGCCTTTGGATGACCACTGGAAGGCCCCACAGCCGCAATACCCCTCCTCCATCACCCCAAAACTTCCGGACGTCGTTCCCTACATTTCAGGCACTCCTCCCACTCTCCATTCCGAAAAGACAAAACGTTAACAAACGACATTCAGGATGAATCATGCGAACACTTGGGATCGCTCCAGCTGAACTCGTAGTACGTTCACTAAGAGGACATCTGACCATTCATCTTACGCCGCTGACAATTGTACACGTTTTTCCAACTCCGAGGAGTCGCCGGTGGATCAGCTTTTGCACAGATCCAAGCGGACTTTCTTTACCCCGCGTCAGATTCCAGTGACAAAGGATTAGCCAGGCAGCTACACGACCTGCCGACATGGAACGTCCGTCTTTCATCGTTCTGCTTATCTTTGTATCGATTGGTAAGTGAGACAGCAATATATAAGGACTCGTCATTATTTTACAGATCATTTTTGCAACGTATTTTCAGTCATATTCAGACTCTGGATTCAGAGTCAGATTTTTGATTTGGAACGGTCGTTTAGATTACCAAAAGGCTGATTAAATAATTTGACCGCTCATACATTGAAGGGACTCCTTGAATATCGACAAACATTTGGTTACAAACACTATGAACTTGTGGAAACGGACGTCCCAGATGTCTGACTTCCCCGTTAAGAGTTGATTTCAGTAGCCTACAGGTGAGGTGTCATGGGCGTGGGAATATGTCCGTTTGGATTTGTGTATGATAATTTCGGACTTTCTCTCCCCCTCCACTCCTCTCCCCCCCCGGGCTTGTTTGATCCGTGATGGGTCCGGTCACAATCCCAGTCCTTCTCCCTAGATTAATCACGGTCAATCTTTGGTCGTTAATGAATGACCACGACCGATAATTGCTTGCCAAGAGGGCGAACACCCATTAAGTGAAACGAAAATGAAAGGTTAAGATTAACAGATGTGACATCAGTCCAGTTAATTCCGGTTTTTGGTCCTAACAATTTCATTGTCAGATACGTAGGCTATATCCATCCCGTTGATCAGTAGGGGGAATTGAAATAATGGGCTCCAGACCTTCATGGTTTCATCAAGCGTTCGGATGTAATCATCCAGCGTTGTTCTAATGTAGCTTCCTGTTGTCACTTAACGACTACAGCACACAGATCAAAGCGTAGTAGAAAGAGTATGTATGTTTATCAGTTTATAACTCTTTCTCTGTGCGTCATTAAACGCTTCCGGGTGGTGAGGGGGGGCTGCCTAAATGATTGCAATGTTGGATGATCAAATGAACGCGGTCAACAGCATGTCTCCAGTCTGGGTGAAGGAGAGGGATCCTGCAGCTCAGCACTGAACCATGTTCAGTTAGCAGTAGAGTAGCCCTGGATAGGTTCAGGTAAGACGATTTTGGAAAAGCAAAGATCTAGGAGAGCTTGTCAACGTTCATCGTTACTACGTCCTGCTGGCCCTCCTGTCAGAGGAAGCCACCGTTCGGGAGCGACCAGAACCCTGGAGAAGGCCTCGCTCTTCAGACTGTTCCATCGCTGCTAGCCTGTTTCCAGGTCGTCTGCTCAGTGTTCCCAGCGTGGCTGTGAGAGGCCAGGCCTGGAGCTCCAGGAAACAGCCTCCTCACGGGGGCCTGGAGCTCCAGGAAACAGCCTCCTCACGGGGGCCTGGAGCTCCAGGAAACAGCCTCCTCACGGGGGCCTGGAGCTCCAGGAAACAGCCTCCTCACGGGGGCCTGGAGCTCCAGGAAACAGCCTCCTCACGGGGGCCTGGAGCTCCAGGAAACAGCCTCCTCACGGGGGCCTGGAGCTCCAGGAAACAGCCTCCTCACGGGGGCCTGGAGCTCCAGGAAACAGCCTCCTCACGGGGGCCTGGAGCTCCAGGAAACAGCCTCCTCACGGGGGCCTGGAGCTCCAGGAAACAGCCTCCTCACGGGGGCCTGGAGCTCCAGGAAACAGCCTCCTCACGGGGGCCTGGAGCTCCAGAAAACAGCCTCCTCACAGGGGCCTGGAGCTCCAGAAAACAGCCTCCTCACAGGGGCCTGGAGCTCCAGGAAACAGCCTCCTCACGGGGGCCTGGAGCTCCAGGAAACAGCCTCCTCACGGGGGCCTGGAGCTCCAGAAAACAGCCTCCTCACGGGTTGAGCAGGCTGGATGTGGCGTGCAGCCAGTGGCAGGGGAGAGGTTGGTAATGAGGCTTAGTGAGGGGCTGGAGAAGACTGCCACTAGCTTTCATCAGTGTCCTCCTGCCAACTGATGTGGAGGATGGGGTGATTAGGTGTGTGTGTGCTGTGTGTTAGTTTCAGCATGCTGGTGTGTGTGTGTGTGTGTGCTGTGTGTTAGTTTCAGCATGCTGGTGTGTGTGTGTGTGTGTGTGCTGTGTGTTAGTTTCAGCATGCTGGTGTGTACACCACAGCTGGTGTGTTCTGCCTGCCCTGTTCTTGTTCAAGCAAGCCTTTTTGCTGTGTGTGTGTGTGTGTGTGTGTGTGTGGACTGGAGCTCGCTGCTCTGCCTGTTCCTCTGCTTGTCTTAACAGGTTCCATTTTAGCGGCGTGCAGAGAACAGACCCTGCAGAGAGGCTGTTCTAGCGTGTTCTTTTTCTCTGTAGCGTATTCTCTCTGTTCTAGCATGTTCTCCCTCTCTCCACTGCCGTGTCAGAAAGCTGAAGCTGGTCTGTCATGTCTGTGTAAGTGAAGGACTCAAGGACCATCACTGTAGATGACTGAGACTACGTTTTTGCGTTTGCCGAAGAGGTTGGTCTCCACTGGAATGCTGGAAGACCCATACACTGATCATCTCACAGTCTCACACTCACACACACACACTTGCCGCAGGCATGGGCAGTGTTTGGAAGGGACATATACAGTAGGACGCCTGTGATGAGATCTGGTTCAGATCTGAAGTGCTCCTCAGAGGCTGTGTGTCCTGGAGAGCTGTCTGTGTGTGTGTGTGTCTCCTGGTCCCCCAGGTTAAGACTGTGTCCTGTACCCCTGCAGGTGTCTATGTGTCTCCTGGTCCCCCAGGTTAAGACTGTGTCCTGTACCCCTGCAGGTGTGTGTAGGGCCCGGCAGGTGTCCGTGTCCAGCGCCCCCCTGATCCGCGTGGCGGGCCAGCCCACATCCATCCGCTGTGACGTCATCGAGTACGAGGGCCCCCGAGAGCAGGACTTTGATTGGGACTTAAAGAAGGGTGAGGCGGAGGCAGTAAAGGTCATCTCCACCTTTGACCGTGATTACTCGGACTCGTCGCTAAGGGACCGCATCGCCAGCGGCGACGTCTCCGTGGTGAGGCTGGAGGACAATGAGGTGGAGCTGAGGATAAAGGAAGTGAGGTCGTCAGACAGCGGCACCTACATCTGCAAAACCCCGAGCACAGACTCCGTCATGAGCGGCATCTACGAGGCAGAGGTCCAGCTCACAGGTAGGGGGGGGGGGGTGGTGAGAGAGTGGGCGTGTCTCTGGGGCGTGTCCTGTATACAGGTGTGTCCTGTATACAGGTGTGTCCTGTATACAGGTGTGTCCTGTATACAGGTGTGTCCTGTATACAGGTGTGTCCTGTATACAGGTGTGTCCTGTATACAGGTGTGCCCTGTATACAGGTGTGTCCTGACTAATCTCTTCTGACGTACTGTCAGGGTGTGTCAACATACAGCGCTGGTTACAGGGTTGTTTGTGTGCTGCTGTTCAGACTGAAACAGCAGCAGTCTGCTCTCATGTCTCATGACGACAGGCTGAGTGAGTCAGAAGCTTGACTCCTGCTCACCTTTGTGACACAGTCATGCTTCCCTGGGCTCTTTATAACCGTTTATCTCAGTAAATAACCCAGGTTGGTAACATGGGGAGAGAGAGAGATATTTAAAGATAATAAGATTATCAGCTTCCACAGAAATGGAGAGAGAGTAGGAGACGGTTAGTTGGTTCCACTGGATATGGTTGGAACTGCACACTCCTGCTTACGGATCATGCGCTGGTCTGGCGGTCCTTGTAAGTGGTTTTGGATCAAGATGTCCGCTGACTGAATACGTGTGCATGTGAAGACACAGGAAGGAGGAAGGAGGAAGAGAGAGAGAGAAGGACCCTGGGATTGAAGAAGGAGGATGATGCAGGATTTTGAGTGTGTTTATGAAACCGGAGGGAGGGGGGGAGGGAGTGAAGGAGGAAGGGGGGGGAGGGAGGGAGGGAGGGAGGGAGGGAGGGAGGGAGGGAGGGGGAGGGCTGCTCTTGGATAGAACAGAAGACGTAACATGAGTTTGTCCGTGTGGCTTCAGGCGTCTGCTGGTTCTGACATTCAGAGTGGAGGAGAACCAGCACCCAGAGCAGCCAACATCAACACACCTCAGGGTCAATGCAGCTTCCTGTTCATGTGTTTGAGAGCGTTGATGTGTGTACGTGTGTCATGGATATAATGTGTGTGCGTGTCGTGTGTGTGTGTAATATGTGTGTTAACCAGGTCCCTCCCTCTCTCTGCAGTGATCCCTACCACCCTCGAGGTTTCCCCGAGGCCGGCCACGCCCATCGTCCTCGAGGGCGGGTCCATCTCCCTGTCCTGCAAAGTTACTCGCGAGCTCACTTTCCCCACCTACCTGTCCGTCACCTGGTTGCTACAGAGAGGAACCAGCCCATTTGAGGAGATTCTGACCTTAGGCCCAGGGGGAGGAGTCACCACCGGGGCCGGATACGTTCAGCGCTACACGGACGGAGGAATTCGATTGGTTCCCCGTGAGGAGGGAGTGTTCGGATTAATGGTTTCCGGGGCAACGGCATCGGATGCAGGGCTGTACAAGTGTGTGGGGAGGCAGTGGACCACGGAGCAGGGGAAGTGGAGGAACATCCTGGAGAAGAGCGGAGAGATGGGGACTGTGAGCGTCACGCCCACTGGTGAGAGAGGGGGGGGGGCTGTGAGCGTCACGCCCACTGGTGAGAGAGGGGGGGGGGGCTGTGAGCGTCACGCCCACTGGTGAGAGAGGGGGGGGGCTGTGAGCGTCACGCCCACTGGTGAGAGAGAGAGGGGGGGGGCCGTGAGCGTCACGCCCACTGGTGAGAGAGGGGGGGGGGCTGTGAGCGTCACGCCCACTGGTGAGAGAGGAGGGGGGCTGTGAGCGTCACGCCCACTGGTGAGAGAGGGGGGGGCTGTGAGCGTCACGCCCACTGGTGAGAGAGGGGGGGGCTGTGAGCGTCACGCCCACTGGTGAGAGAGAGGGGGGGGGGGCCGTGAGCGTCACGCCCACTGGTGAGAGAGGGGGGGGGGCTGTGAGCGTCACGCCCACTGGTGAGAGAGGAGGGGGGCTGTGAGCGTCACGCCCACTGGTGAGAGAGAGGGGGGGGGGCTGTGAGCGTCACGCCCACTGGTGAGAGAGAGGGGGGGGGCTGTGAGCGTCACGCCCACTGGTGAGAGAGGGGGGGGGACTGAGCGTCACGCCCACTGGTGAGAGAGGGGGGGGGGCTGTGAGCGTCACGTCCACTGGTGAGAGAGAGGGGGGGGGACTGTGAGCGTCACGCCCACTGGTGAGAGAGAGGGGGGGGGCTGTGAGCGTCACGCCCACTGGTGAGAGAGAGGGGGGGGGCTGTGAGCGTCACGCCCACTGGTGAGAGAGAGGGGGGGGGCTGTGAGCGTCACGCCCACTGGTGAGAGAGAGGGGGGGGGCTGTGAGCGTCACGCCCACTGGTGAAAGAGAGGGGGGGGGCTGTGAGCGTCACGCCCACTGGTGAGAGAGGGGGGGGGGCTGTGAGCGTCACGCCCACTGGTGAGAGAGAGAGGGGGGGGGCTGTGAGCGTCACGCCCACTGGTGAGAGAGAGGGGGGGGGCTGTGAGCGTCACGCCCACTGGTGAGAGAGGGGGGGGCTGTGAGCGTCACGCCCACTGGTGAGAGAGGGGGGGGGGGCTGTGAGCGTCACGTCCACTGGTGAGAGAGAGGGGGGGGCTGTGAGCGTCACGCCCACTGGTGAGAGAGAGGGGGGGGGCTGTGAGCGTCACGCCCACTGGTGAGAGAGAGGGGGGGGGCTGTGAGCGTCACGCCCACTGGTGAGAGAGGAGGGGGGCTGTGAGCGTCACGCCCACTGGTGAGAGAGGGGGGGGCTGTGAGCGTCACGCCCACTGGTGAGAGAGGGGGGGGGGCTGTGAGCGTCACGCCCACTGGTGAGAGAGGGGGGAAGTTGAATGGGTGCTAGCTGGAGTAGTTTCTTTGAGGTTCAAATGATTCTACCCTGACAACACTGTGTGCCGACTGGAGAGGATCTTGACCTCAAGCTGTATGTCAGCTCTGTCTCTCCTGCCCAGGAAGACCCTCACACAAGCACCAGGAGCACACACACTCTCTCTCACACACACACACTCATATACACACTCACAGGTTTGAAGTGTAGTTGTTATGCTGTTGCTGGGGACACTCTTAGTTACCAGATCCAGAGAGAGGGAATGAAAGAGAGTGCGAGGGAAAGCGAGAGAGAGAAGAAAAGAAAGAGACAGAGAGTTATAACCCGGGCCTCTAGAAGTGTCCGTATCTAAGTGCAGTGTAGCCAAGAGGAGCCCTTATTGACTGAGAGACTCAAGCAAAGAGGATTGGAGACGTCAAACAGGGAGATTTGCCATGGTTTTCTTTTGCAAACATGCAGGTATTAATAGTCACACACTCATGCTGTCCAATCCTGAGAAATCCAATCTGTAGCTATATCTATATCTGTTAGCTGTAGCTGTTCTATAGAATAATATCTGTCCTATAAAATCATATCTGTAGCTGTTCTACTGTTCTATAGAATCATATATACCTTTTTATACGTTGTAACTTTTACATTCTACAATTGTATTTATACTTTCTAATTGCTAGATGTTTGATATTGGTTCATTAATGAATCAGATCACTCTTTCTTTGGGTCTACACACTGCTGAGTCTTTTGATGTGACATTTTTAATCAAGTTTTTATTTGATTTGTTAATTCCCCTTCATTCTGGGTGGTACTTCATTTTGTCATCCCATAACGGATCTCTCTCTCTCTCTCTCTCTCTCTCTCTCTCTCTCTCTCTCTCTCTCTCTCTCTCTCTCGCCATGTCTCTTCCCTCTTCCAGCCCAGTCCCTGGCGGTGTCCGCCCTCTCCGACACCACCCTCAACGTGGACGACACGTTGACCCTGTCCTGCAAGGTGACCTCCGACTCCCTGAGCCGGCTGGCGCTGGAGGTGTCGTGGCTGGTGGACGGGCGCGGCGTGGCCAGCCTGTCCCGGGACGGCGTGCTGACCAACGGCTCCACCCTGGTGGGGCTGCAGCGAAGCGGCCCGGGGGAGTTCACCCTGGTGGTGAGGGGCGTGGCGGCCTCGGACGCAGGGCTGTACTCCTGCAGGGTGAGGGCGTGGAGCCGGAGCGGGGAGGCCGGGCCTTGGTACCAAGCAGCAGAGAAGACATCCAACCCTGTCAAGGTCCAGGTGGCCCGGATAGGTGAGTGGGATGAAGGGAGCGCCGTCAGCAAGACTACATTAAGGTTACATGAACATACGCATCCGTACTGGAAGGAACCTTGTGGTTACCTAAGAACATGTTTAAACCTTGTTTCAGTTAAGTGGGACTGTGAGCAACGACGGCAGTATAGAATAGTACTGAAGTGTAAGAAGGCCCCGTATGGGGGGTGAGGGGAGGGGTGAGGTGTGTGAGGGGTGAGGGGAGGGTGAGGGGATGTTGTAAAGGGGCAGTTGAAGGTTGTGTCACCAAAACAAGTTCAGTGTTAACATCCACTCACTCCTGAAAGCCCAACTTCCCCACTTGCGTCATAACTTGTACCGCTAAACCACAGTGAAGTTTACCTTAGTTAATGTAACCTTTGTGTAAAGTTTTGACCCCTTTTAGTATTTTGGTAGTTTGGTACAGTATGTAACCATGCTAATCTGGGTGTTGTAGTTCCTCTGACGCTCTGTGAGCGTTCTTCTGTCTCATCATGTGAACGTCCTCCATAGCTCTCTCCTCTAAGAACTAAAGACAGCGCCGCCTCTAATGATCTCTGAAGTTCCCTGCTTCCTAACTAACTGAAACACTCCATTATACCAGGCCATTACAGACGCTCTTTACCCAACGAGTATCACTTGCGCACATTCACACACTGTTGGGAGCCTCGGAAAATTACATACTTTTAACCGTTTCTGGTGATGCCAATAATTGTGACCCAAACTAAATCACGATTTCTTGACCAAAAAAGAAATGTTTTATCAATTTCAACTCGAACATTAGATGAATATATTTTGAGTGAAGCTGATGAACACGAATGCTTTCTTTAGCTTTAGGCTGCCAGTACTTGAGCTTGTGACTGTTACCATGTAACCCTCTCTCCAGCTAAGCTGCTAGTCTGGTCTGCTCACACACCAGCCTCCCTCTGTGAAGAGGATTGATTAGTCAAGCCTGCTCACTGCAGCGCTAACCTGTGTGTTTGGTTTCATAATACTGTGTGTGTGTTTGTGTGTGAGAACTGACCTATTGCTGGTTGTAAGAGCTGCGGTGTCTTGCACACACACACACACACACACACACAGACGGCACCCTCTATCCATCACCATGCCAGTGGGTGGTCCATACAGGGCAGTGTCTACTATAACTCACCTGACGTAAACAGGTCGTTTTAAACCAACGTAAAACTGAAAATGATATTCAACGTTTCTGTAGAGTATAACATCGTATATGAAAGACAGCTTAATGGATCAGATGGACTTCTGTAGCGGCGGTTCTGTAGCGGACATAAACTTCTCGTTGACTCTGTCTCTAGTCTCTGGGTGGCTGAGCCCTGCTTGGAGGGGGAGGGGTGGGGGTGGGGATGGGGGGGGCTCAGTCTTGGGTTACCCTCCGACATTTCTGCTGGGTGTTTACACACACACGCACGCACACACAGGCAGTATGTCAGCGTGGGCCCACGGAGCTGGGAGAGTCAGGACTCACCACCCAGAGCCCCGGGGACGTAAGCCGCATTTAGCTGGAAATTCCAGCCTGGCTCCTGTGTTAGCGCTAGCCTGGCTCCTGTGTTAGCGCTAGCCTGGCTCCTGTGTTAGCGCTAGCCTGGCTCCTGTGTTAGCGCTAGCCTGGCTCCTGTGTTAGCGCTAGCCTGGCTCCTGTGTTAGCGCTAGCCTGGCTCCTGTGTTAGCGCTAGCCTGGCTCCTGTGTTAGCGCTAGCCTGGCTCCTGTGTTAGCGCTAGCCTGGCTCCTGTGTTAGCGCTAGCCTGGCTCCTGTGTTAGCGCTAGCCTGGCTCCTGTGTTAGATGAAGTTAACCCAAGGGCATTAAGGCGTTGGTCTGAAATTAAGTGTACCTGTGTAATGTTCCAACATGGATGTTTGGAAACTGCAAGGCCTTAATAATAATACTCTCTCTGTCTACTCTTGCTCTGTTTTTCTTTCTCGCTGTCCCAAACATACTCACAGCCATGTGATAAAGGGATGTTGCCCCAAGTCTGAAGGGTAGGAGTCCCTTCCCCCACCCCTGTGGCAAACACACAGCACCTCCTGATATGAGTATGGAGGGGGGGGGAGGGTGTAGCTGGGTGGGGGGTGGATGGGAAACTGTGCAGTGTGTTCATCCTGCAGGGCAGTGCCCAGAGGGCAGCACTGCGTGGGAGAGGAACGATCTGAAGGCCACACATCAATGGAGGAGGAACTAAGACTGCATACACACACTCTTTCTCTCTCTCACACATACACACACACACACCATTCATTCTCAAAAGTGAATCCCGTTGGACCTAAACTTAGCCAAGGCAGAGGACTTCTCATTCTTACACACACGCACACACACACACACACACACACACACACACACACACACACTAGTGCAACCCGTATATTTAAGTGGTTGCTAGTTCTTCTAGTTGTACTTTCTCTTGTACAATTCCCTATTTCTAATCAAACAGTCATCTGTTAGTTAGCACGACAACAATTAGCTGTCTTGTATAGGCTACAACCCGTTAGTCACCTGTTTACCCAACGTGTGAGGAATAAAATGTGGAGTCTGCCGGTTAGTTTCTTGTGAAATGTGACTGAAATCCGATTAAGCAATCGCTAGTTTCTGAATCTTGCTGTTTTCAACGAACACGAGTTGCAACACCTGTGTGGGGCAAATACTAGGCGGCAACCGGGGGGGTTCTCGGAAAGAGGACAAGCCCGGGTAAAAGATGACGTCTGGTCACCCTAAGTTATCAGTCACACGTCAGCAGGCAAGCCTACTTCCATTGTTTGAAAAATTAGGAAGTTAGAGGAGAAAGTTTTAAGTGAGGATATCGGGGTGGAGACCAAGTGATGGAATGTTTTCAATCTCCTGGTCATCTTGCTCACTTTAGTCATTCACACAACACACACACACACACACACATATGAAACCAGAGACCCAAGCTGAGGGCTGGCTGCAAAGCTGTGGTACGGGAGTCATTTCCCCCTCGCTCACCCTCAACCTCTCTGGACAGAACACCTGCTGTGCTCTGTTCAAATGATTAGATCTCAAGATGTTTGGTTTAACTACAGGGTGTGTGTGTGTGTGTAGCAGGTGTGTACACGTTTGTTAAACTTTAACAGCATTCACACAGAGTATTAACTCGAGTATAGTCTGGGCCCCTGTTTGTGAAACGGTATGTGAATGAGAAGAAGGACAGGGAAATACTATCAAGATCAACCATTACCCGAGAGAGAGGGAGGGAATGTGAGGTAGAGAGGAGAGAGTGAATGTGAGAGAGAGAGTGAATGTGAGAGAGAGAGGGAGGGAATGTGAGGTAAAGAGGAGAGAGTGAATGTGTGAGTGGGGTGGGGTTAGAGAAAGTCATGTTCAGTGCAGGTATAAGCAGGGTAGTTTCCGTGTATTATAAAGAGACGTTATCTCCATGGCAGCGTGCCAAACCACATGGAACTAGAGCACAGCGTTACTCAACGTTAAATTCCAGACCTTGTGTCGCACCTTTGTAAGTTGTTCAAGAAACGCAGGGCTTGTTGACTGGTTCCTGGTCAGAGTCCACCCTGCAGGAACACCTTTTCTTCATCCCAGCAGAAAAGGGCTTGGTCATTATCCATGTGTGTCTCTCTTTTTGTCTCAGAGAAGCTTTTGTTAAGTGTACTGTCTTTAGTTGTTTCACACTGCAAACCATCCACCCACCTGCTTTTATTTCTTATCGGCGCCATCTCATGCAGGCGTACTCATTTGTGTACATACAGATAAACACTAACAATAAGCTGCAGTCTTGAAGTGCTTATTTGTAGTATTGACACCTGTTTTCAACACAGACAGTGCCTAGGCAGTGTTGACTGTTGAAACCCTGCACTGAGTCTTATCCATGAGTCACCTCCAAACAAGTCTTATGCACGAGGCTCCAACTCAGGTGAAACTGAAACCGGTTTTATCAGAGATACTGACCCCTCGAGACCTGTCACAGTTCGAGAGAAGATTTTCTGTCTCTAACAATAGCAGAGTGGTTGATGAATCCAGGCCCAGCCCCACCCTTGTCCCTGTCTCTCAGGATGAGTCCAGGCCCAGCCCCACCCTTGTCCCTGTCTCTCAGGATGAGTCCAGGCCCAGCCCCACCCTTGTCCCTGACTCTCAGGATGAGTCCAGCCCCACCCTTGTCCCTGTCTCTCAGGATGAGTCCAGCCCCACCCTTGTCCCTGTCTCAGGTCCAGGCTGTGTGATGAACTCTGGACGACGCC
Organism: Thaleichthys pacificus; assembly: GCA_023658055.1. NCBI lineage: Eukaryota > Metazoa > Chordata > Actinopteri > Osmeriformes > Osmeridae > Thaleichthys > Thaleichthys pacificus. Next base: position 478,698 of record CM042873.1, read on the forward strand.
TCTGCTTGGCGTGAGGAGCATTTCCTCTTCTGAGGTTCCACCAAATCTTATCCTCATAACCGCCCGGAGCTGCTCTGCTCTGGCTAAGCTACACGCTAGTCAGCTAGCAGACACTTGCATCCAAAGCGACGCACAAATAGCGAGAGTATACAGAGTACTACAGAACATGGAGGATGGGAAGCACGTGGCTCTAGCAGTGTTTTGGTGGTCGGAGTCGAGGAACGGTCTGCATTCAGAATCAGAATGGGTTTTATTCGCCATGAAAGTTTGCACAGACAAGGAATTTGCTTTGGCAGGAAGGTGCAAACATTAAACATATAGGAATCAAAAATTTAAATATGAGGACTAACTATACTAAGGGTACATAACTTGCAAACTAAGGGTACATAACTAGCAATGGAATTAGATTAAAATAAACTATACAATAAAATATAAAATAAAATATAAGTTGCCGGAATTTACTAATATAAAAATACAAATATTACAAAAAATACAAATGGTACAGGATTGTATTGTCCAGTGCAAAAAGCAGTGTTGTTTTAAGGGCTTAAAGTCATGAAGCAGTGTGAACCCTTGGCCTTGTTGAAGAGGCCAACAGCGGAAGGGAAGAAACTGTTTTTGTAGCGTGTGGTATTGGTCCTGAAGGACCGCAGCCTTCTGATTTACAGACACAGCTGAGCTGACCTCAGATCAGTGGTTGTTCTACGAGGCTGGACTGTGCAGCAGTGCATGTTGGCGGAGTCGGGTGCAGAGGAAGCTGATCCTAGATCAGTTCTGTCTGATCTGAGAGAGCCGTTTCCTAACGCCACCCCACCCTGCTTCCTGGGTGATTCCAGATGACCTTCGACCTCCTCTATCACTCTCACATACAGATCCTCTACAACAGGGTTTCTTTAAATCTCTTGCAAGATTAATTTTGTAGCATTTGTGCGCCTCTGCTGAAGAAGACTGGAGTCTTCACACTGTGCGGGAGTGTGTGCCTTTGTTCTATTTTTGAACCAAAAATGTGTGTGCGGTGCGTGTGCATGTGTGCGTCAGAATAAGAGAGAGACAGAGAGAGAGAGAGAGAGCGAGAGGAAAGCAGGGGGTTGTGAGAGAAGGATATGGGCACATGGGTAATTGGCAGGGATCCTCCCGTCACGAAGGAAGTGGGGAGGATTTGCACAAACGATGTGTGTGTGTGTAGGCACAGATGAAGGGGGGTTATGTAGCAGATGGTGACAGTGCATGATTCAAGCCCTGTGACGTGCAGATAACATTATGCAAACCCATCACTCAACACACATATACACACACACACACACACACATACATACAGATGGCCCTAATAAAAGGCTGAGGTGTGTGTGTGTAAATCTTCTGTCAAACGAAGCAGAAAGAGCCGGTCTGTGGGAGGGGCAGACCTGCTGGCCCCGGCAGGGATCACACCCCCTCCACACCTCGGTTAACACTGTCACACTCAGAGGGCTGTGTGGAGAGGCTCATGCTCTGCTAGTCTACGCTTCACATGCTTCTACACACAAAATACATCACTGCCCTCATCTAACAGCTTCTTATATTGCAGTCCATAACCTTTATACAACATATTCTAACTTCAAGGTTTTTGTATGCTTTGCATTTTGATGATTTAAGATCTGCATACTTATTTATAATAGTTATTAATTGAAGGTCCATCATGGCTTGCACCTGGCTTGGTGATCATCCAGTGTTCCTGATGCGTGTCTCTCTGGGGTCAGTTTCTGGATGATGTCATACCTTCTCTTCCTCTCTGACATCACCAACTCTCTCCTGCAGAGCCTAACTTCTCGGTGACCTCCGACCTCGTGCTGACCCCCCAGGCTGCCGGTGACCCCACAGAGCTGGCGTGTCATGTGACCAACATCACCCACTTTCCTGCCGCGGGAAGACTGGGCGTGGCCTGGGAGTACAGTCCACTTCCTGGTCCTCCCGGAGACCGCCCGGCAACCGCTCAGACAACACAGCTGATTGGCTCTCTGGACGCCCAGGGTAACCTCCAGACAGGAGAGCTGTACCGAGGCAGGGTGGAGTCTGGTGTGATCTCTCTGACCAGAGTCAAACCTGACACATTCATGCTGCGCTTTCTACAAACGCAAGTAAGTGTGTGTGTGTGTGTGTGTGTGCGTGTGTGTGTGTGAAGTAAGAGGCTGAAGGTGGTGTGTGGCTGATATATTTAGAGAGAGAGAAACATAGAGAGAGAGACATATATAATATATATATATATATATATGAGAGAGAGAGAGAGACAGGGAGAGATGTGTGATAAGAGGCTGAAGGTGTGGTATGCTGAGGTGTGTCTCGGGCTGTGAATCATCCTCAGGACTTTCCCAGTAGCGTACCTACATCTCTGTTCCTGACTCTCACATCCTCTCTCTCTCTCTCTCTCTCTCTCTCTCTGTCTCTCTCTCTGTCTCTCTGTCTCTGTCTCTCACATTTTCTGGCCTCTGCTCCCCAGGACGGAGACATGGGGGCGTACGCCTGCTCTGTGAGCGCCTGGACCCCCGCCCGTCAGGGGGGGATGGAGCGAGCAGCCGAGCTCAGGACTCCCCCGGTCCCCGTACGCTGGGAGTCCAAACGTTAGTGTCTGCCTGCCTGTCTGTCTGTCTGTCTGCCTGCCTGCCTGTCTGCCTGTCAACGCGTTCCAGTGTTTCATGTTCACAAACATGTTACTGGGGATGTTTATATTCTAACAATAGATACCATGAACCAGTCCTATGACCATGAACTCACACACACACGCAGACACACAAACTCAACCGTTCTATTTAACACGTCAGAGATGGTAGCACAGGAAGACACGAGTCACTGTTTCCACAGCTTGGTTCTTATTGACATCCTTCAAGAAGTCACACACAACTTGTTCTCACCCACAGGCATACCCACACACACTCATGCATCCACACACATTCACACCAACACATGCACACACACATATTGATGTATAGACTAGCTGGTTGATGTATAGACTAGCTGGTTGATGTATAGACTAGCTGGTTGATGTATAGACTAGCTGGTTGATGTATAGACTAGCTGGTTGATGTACCAGCCAGCTTGCTGACCAGGTGTGGTCCCTGTAGGTCCGGGGCTGAGCGTGGTGGCTCGGACTGACCGCGAGGCGTCGGCGGGCGGAGCTGTGTTCCAGATGAGCTGCAGCCTGGCGGTGGAGCATCTGCAGGAGCCAGGGTTCTCCGTGCTGGTCCAGACCCAGGAGAACCTGGAGGGAACCCCCAGGACCGTGGTGTCCCTCAGCCCAGACGCTGTGCTGCACCACGGGGGGATCACCGACCCCAACCGCAGGTACCCTGGAGACACGCATGCATGCATACACAGTGTGCATGCATACACAGTGTTGAGATGATGGTGGTGGGGATGATAATGTTGATGATGGAGGTGATGATGGAGGTGATGATGGAGGTGATGATGATGGTGATGATGGAGGTGATGATGGAGGTGATGATGGAGGTGATGATGGAGGTGATGATGGAGGTGATGATGATGGTGATGATGGAGGTGATGATGGAGGTGATGATGGAGGTGATGATGATGGTGATGATGGAGGTGATGGAGGTGATGGAGGTGATGATGGAGGTGATGATGGAGGTGATGATGGAGGTGATGGAGGTGATGGAGGTGATGGAGGTGATGGAGGTGACAGTCCTCTCCCTGTCTTCAGAGACAGCCTGGTGCTGGTGAAGACCGGCCCGGCAGAGTTCAGCTTCCGCCTGGCCGGGGTGCAGCTGTCTGACCGGGGATTCTACTGGTGTGATGTCACGGCCTGGACCCGGCAGCCTGGCCAGGCCTGGACCAGAGCCGTCAGCACAGAGTCCAACAAGATCCAGGTCACCTTCGACGAGACTGGTGGGTGTGGTCAGGGGTCACACAGGGGTCACACACTGTTCTATCACTCTTGACTTATGTTCATATTATATTCTTTAATATATTAGTATATAATTTGTTGTTATTTATTATGGACATTAGATGTTAACATCATCAGACAGATATGGAGAAAGACCGTATTAGAAATATGATGTGTGTGTATATATATGTATATGTATGTATACATACGGCCCCGTCCTCAAAAAATAGTTTAATCGCTTCTTTCTTTTTCTACATGTACTTCCTGCTCTTGCCCCCAACATTTCACTGTAACCGTAACGAGAAAAAAAATTATATATTCTTAATATTGAATGAAGGCCCTTGTGCTGATTATGGACACATAATAATTGTTTTTTAGTTTAACGTTGGCAATGTGTTACAGAAACTGTAACTGCTCCTGAGAACGCATGTGATTTCCCCAAACTACAGAATCTCACTCACTTGGTGAAACTTGGCAGCTCTGCACTGTAGACTCGTCAGTCACCAGCTTGTATACTTATGTTTATACTTGTGATTCTTGAGTTGTAAGTCTTGGATATCTATATTTAACACATGCTTAAAAGCTCACACACAGCCTTGGTCGACCTACTTTGCTGTGTTTGATGTTACTGGTAGAAGGGTAGGAATAGTTTCTCAATCTTCTGTCTCCTGGGAAGTACGGACGGTTCTTTTGCTCCTTCTCTCCTTTCTCTCTCCTCTTTACCTCCTCTCTTCTTTCTCTCTCTTCTTCTCTGTGTCTCAGTGGGGTAGGGGCTTCAAAGCAGCGCCCCATGGCAAATCTGTCCTGGACAAATCAGTTACAAGCTGCAAGGATCTGTATCACTGATTCTCTTTTCCCTGTATGAGGGTTCAACTGTGTTTGTATGTTGAACGCACGCCAAGAAGAGACTGCACTGAGCGTGAAGGGCACGCACACACACACACACAGCACAACTCTAAGACCTCTAATGAACCCGTCGCACACAGTAAGAGACATTGAATGTGCTGGGCTTGTAGTTATGTGTGTGTGTGTGTGTGTCTTCCAGGCCCCTCGTTCTTCGTGGGGATCAAGTCTGACACCACCAAGGTGTTTCCCTGGGAGACGGCCAAGATGGAGTGTAACCTCGGAGTGTCAGGATCCTCCCGCAAGACTGGTAGGAACCTCACACACACTCACAACTGAACTACACACACACACACACTCACACACAGACACACCTGAACTATACACACACAGCTGGAATATGCAAACGCTCACATACTCCTTCACTTGCGCTCTCTCTCTCTCGCTCTCTCACTCACTCACTTTTATTCATTTGATCTCAAATAGAAAATTCCACCATAAACACGTCACTCACTGCCATTAAAAGTAATTCCTGTACAGATGAATAGGTACCACATCATGATTCATTTCATCACATGGCTTGTTTGTAATCTGTAGCGAGCGTCAGAAACTCCCGGGTGTTTAACAGTGTTGATACTGAGCCAGACTCCCTGAGAACAACCCTCTTATCAGCCTCCCTCCCTCTCTTTCTCTCTCTCTCCCTCCCTCCTTCACACCTCTAACAGAAGCTCCCTCCCTCCCCCCCTCCCCTTGCCAGGCTGAGAGGGGTGGAGGATGACCTTCTGAGCATGGCGCCGCAAACATGTTCCTTCTCTCCAATCAACTCTATTGTTTGTTCACATTCTCTGTGGTCTCCCCACTTCTGTTTGTCCTGTTTCTCTCTCCTTCTGTCTCTCTGTTCCTCTCTCCTTCTCTGTCTCTCTGTCTCTCTCTCCTTCTGTCTCTCCCTCTCTGTCTGATCTTGTCTGTGTGTAAAGTGTACATTCTTCTGCTCAGTAATAAGTGTGTTTACGGTTAGGGTTTAAACATGGAGGACACAGCCACATTCTTGTCACACATCAAATCATGGAACAAATCTGAGATTATTAATAATAATAATAATAATAATGTATCATGTGTGTAATGTTGAGATGGTGTCCGACGCTCTAACCACTGAGCTACACCCATCCCCCAGATGAACACACCTTCTGGGTGATAGCTGATTGGCCAGGCAGAAATGTGCTTCGGAGGGCTACATGATTGACAGGCGCCTTTTCTCTGTAAATAGTTAGTTATTTACACTTTAGAATCTAACCAGCATGACTAACTATCCAGGTAACTAACTTGCAGTAGTTTCTCTGTGTGGGATGGGAATTACCTAGTGTAAGCAGCCAGACTCTTTCGTTTCCTCAAAGTTATCTAGTTGGCATCATGATACACAATTTAATCAAATCTAATATTGGTTTTGGACTGACAGGAAATGTGTCACAAGGTGTGTCCCCGGGGGTAAACAGGTCAGTTGAACGGTTGTTTCAGGTAGTCATGTTTTCACCTGACCCCTCCTCACCTGACCCCTCCTCACCTAAGGAGGGGGAAAGACAGGGAGGATTTAAACCTGCAACTTGTTTATCTGCAGTCAGAAGCTCTAGCCACTAAGCTATACCTGTCCCCACAGAGGGCCAGCTAACCCCCTAGCCCTAGCTGTGTAGAGGAGATGAGAGAGAGACTATAGAGCTGTGTAGAGGAAATGAGAGAGAGATTATTGAGCTGTGTGTTGAGTAATGCAGTGTGACGCGTCTCCAGCATTCTTACCTAGGGACAAGCCTGGGCAGGACCGAGTCATAACTCTGGAATGGAGCTGGGGGGGGGGGAGCGTGTGATAACAGTTATCACTGGTGTTCACCTACAGTGATTTTCATCTTGTATATCTCCACTGGCCTCGACCCTCGAACATGAAGATTCATCTGTGTGTGTGTGTGTGTGTGTGTGTACATGCTGCGTGTTTGAGACACTGTGATGTTGGGCTTGTTGTTCCGTGTACCTGTGTGCAGACACCCTGGAGACGCTCGGGTGTGGAATGTGAGGACAGGAAGCAGGAAATGTGTGTCAACGTCACAGTCCAAGTGGCAGTCGGAAAAGTACAGAAACTTATTTTTGTTTTCGGACAAAAGATGTTTGTTTTGAGTCCCCAGTGTACTACCTTTATCCTTGAAACTTGAAACTGCTAACAAGCAAAAAACAGTTCAAGTTACCGTCAGCCAGAATTGTATTGAAGATAATAGCCTGTCAAGGGCTCTTTCGAGTTCTAGAACTGTCCGTTGTATCTGCGGAGTTCTAGAACTAGCAGACATCCCCACCCACCTGACCCGCACAATCACTTTACCCAGCTGCCCCTGCTTGGCTTTAGCAGCCAGTAATTAATGATGCTTTCCTGTGGTCCATTAGGCGGAGGGAGGGAGGCAGGGGGTGGAGGAGGAGAATGAGGGATGGGGTGGAGGAGGAGGAGTGTGATCGCCAGGGAGACACTCACAGGTCTTTAACCCTCACTGGGTGTATCGAACCGCTAGTGTGTGTCCCGGGGTCTGTCCCCGTGCCTGTCCCCGTGTCTGTCCCCGGGTCTGTCCCCGTGTCTGTCCCGGGGTCTGTTCTAGTCAGTGAGCTTGTATGTGCTGGCAGGAGTGTGTTGTGGTGTTCTCTGGTTTGATCAGTTACCTGCGTTGATTTCCTCTTTGCTGTCCTGCTGGCTTGAGCCACATGTGACTGGGGTCATGTGACTGGGGTCATGTGACTGTGCAGCCAGTGTAGTTTAGTTGTCATTAGTGCTGAATGGTGTTCAAGTTAAATGAGAAAGAGGAAGGGTCAGTTATATATATATATATATATATCACAATAACTGCAGTATTCTGTACTGCATGTTGCAGTACTACACATCGTATCCTGATTGAATCCCACAAGTCTTAGCAGTGATCACTTTGCTGTTACTCAAACAGAAATGTGGTTTGCTTTTAAACTCGCACCCCAATCATTTTGAGTAGCACCGTGTTTATGACTAAAGCCCCAGTCTTATATCAGCATCACTAACGGTTGGCAGCGTTGCTTAGTCCTCCGATCCACACCCACACAAGGTTGTTTCTGAAGAAACCACAGCTAGTGCAGGGTAGCGTCTCCAGCCGGGCCAGGGCCAAGCAAGCCCTTTTAAGGTCTGGATCTGTGTTTGTTTTGGTTGACTAGTGTCTGCAGAGGTGGGATTGTGGTGAAGCACTAACGAGCTTCACACTAAATGAGTCTTCTTCCCCTGTGAGTCACTACATCGAGTCATTTCAGATCTCTGTCGTCGCTCGCTATCCATTCCTTCTGTTGTTTCTTTGACTATTTTTCTTTTAACATTCATGTTTTTCTACTACCTTCTGTTCTCTTTTTGATTCATCCTTTCTTCCCTCCCCCCCTCTTGTTATAGCTAGGGTATTATTCCAGTTCTGTGTGTGTGTGTGTGTGTGTGTGTGTGAGAGCGAGCGAGTGTGTGGGAGGAACAGCTCTAATAGCTCCTCTCTCTGACACAGTAATGACCAGCTAGAGGTTCCCCTCAGCACAGGGACCTGCTGTGCTGTCTCCCAGCCAGACAGCGACACACACACACATACACACACACACAGCGATGTTTCCAGATCCACCTCCTCACACTCCTCCTCAACACTTCCTGTCTCCGTAGGAAAAACTCAGGTTAAATATGAGGCTGTACGAACGAATACATGACACAATGCATCATGGGAAATGTAGTCAACTCTTCTAAGGTATACTCCCATCTCTCTCCCCTCCTCCTCCTCCTCACAGACGACGTGTCTTACGAGGTGAGCTGGTTCCTGACGCGCCTGCGCGGCGCTCAGACGAGCACGCTCCTCGCCAGCGTCGACCGCTTCGGCGTGGTGAGGAAGAGCCAACGCAACTCGAGCAGCGACGTGTCTCTGGAGCGCAGTGGCCCCCACACCTACACCCTGAGCGTGCACGCCACCCAGGACAGCGACTCGGGGGAGTACCACTGCCTGGCCACGCCCTGGCACCTGTCTGCCTCCACCGGGGCCTGGACGCAGGCCGCTCAGATCAGCTCCACCAGGGTGTTCCTCACCGTACGCTTCGCCAGTGAGTCACGTGTTGTTAGCATGCACGTGTTTGGCATGTGTGTGTTTAGCGTGTGTGTGGGTTCACCGTGTGTGTGTTTCAGCGTGTGTGTGTTTCAGTGTGTGTGTGTTTAAGCGTGTGTGTGTGTTTCAGTGTGTGTGTGTGTGTTTCAGTGTGTGTGTGTGACACCTCTCTGTCTCCTCAGTGTGGGACTCTCTGAAGCTGCCCCTGCTGTACGGTGCGGGGGCGTCGCTGGCGGTCGGTGTGTTCTCCCTCCTGCTGGGCCTGGTGTGTGCCCGCTGCTGCTGCCGGAACACCACACACACCCCGCGCTCACGCACCAAGCTCATGGACCTGGAGATGGACTGACACACAGCTCGTCACACACACACGCACACACTTTCTCTCTGGGACCAGTGAACGAGCGAGCGACGAGCGCGCACGTGCAGGCACGTTACCACGGCTGCGCCGACCGACCAATTGCAGCGCTTCTTGGGTGTGTTGCTTGGAGCTTTCTGATTGGCCGATGGAAGAGGAAGCATTCAGTCGTGAGGATTGCCATTGGCTGGTGTGACGTGTGACTTGCACTACAAAACTCCTGGACTACATCTCCCTTCTCTCCTGAACACTAGTTTTTGAAATGACTTTTTTAAAGCTTTAAATGGGGAGACGTGTGTGTGTGTACATTGTGTGTGTGTACGTTGTGTGTGTGTGTACGCTGTGTGTGTGTGTGTGGCAAACACTGCCCACGCTGGAATAGACAGATGTATTTCCTGTCCCCCCCCTCCCCCTTGTCAAGGTGATGATGTCATAACTGTGCGACTGGGATCCAGATGACCTGGTGCACCGTGACATCATACACTGTGAGACTGTAGACTTGAACCCCCTTACCCCTCTGTACTGCCCCTGGTGCTACCCCAACTGTGCACAACGCAGAAGAGCCTGTTTAGACCCCAGGGTCAGATGAGATGTGGTCAAAAGGGAGAATGAAACTGTGGCTGAAAGTGAGAGAGAATGTGGTTGGCTCTCGTTCTTGTAACTTGGTTCAGTCACATGTCATCAAGCAGCGGATAGAGATGAACGATGTATAAATAGAGAAGTGTGTATCAGTCGTAGGCTGGGCTGCTAGGTAGCAATAAAACAGGATGAGCAGAGGAAGTCTTGGTGCTGCGTGGGTCTCTGCCTGCTCCAGAGCTGGGAGCAGCTCTGCTGGTGCTACACCCCGAGGCCTTACTCTCCTACCCCCTCAGAGGCACCCTGGGCTGGGTTCCAACACTGCTGCTGCCCCCTCCTCTGTCCCCTCCTCTCCAACACTTTTCCTTCCGGTAGACGAGCAGAGAGTAATTACTGAGCCGTAAGCCGAAGAGGCAGAATTGAATATGGGTCAGTTTAAACCACTATAAAGTTCCATGCATTGTCCCAGTTGCACGGACTAATGAAGGCACTGAGTGTGTCACTCTGTTGCCTCAGAGATGTTGTTACTGCGGCTTTAAGGGTTCAAATCACTTCCTGTATTAGTAGATCACAGTTCCAGCATGATAAAGCAGTCTCTCCACCTCTCTCTCTCTCCACCTCTCTCCCTCCCTCTCTCTCCACCTCTCTCTCCCTCCCTCTCTCTCTCTCTCTCTCTCTCTCTTTCTCAGCTCTTCCTCTGGGCTGGAAGGTGTGTATCTGCAGCCAGGTCAGTCCTGGGAGTGTGAGAGAGGCTGGGGGTGGTTGTCCCAGTCCCTTGGGCTCTGCTGGCAGTTCTCAGCCTGGGGACAAAGAGCTGCCCTTCCCTGCTAATCCTCCACCAGGCTTTAGAGGCCTTTATAGCTGATATCCTGTCCTGCCGCTCCATCGACAAACAAACGTGTTCAACAGTCCTCATTCTGCACACACCCTAACTTGAATGCACATACACACATAAACAGATACACACATACACACATAGACAGATACACACATACACACATAGACAGATACACACATAGACACATAAGTCACGAGAATGGCTCAAACACACACAGCTTGAACATAACCCTCCCTATCCCCATGCATTGCAGTGTAAAGACTTGAATTTACATTCAGCACACACCGACACACACACAAGGAGAGACAGAGTCTTCCAGCATTCCCACTTGTGCTGCAGCCTGTCAGTGGAGTACCAGCTGTCTGGGAAGGGAACCAGGCCAGGGTTCAGGTTTGGAATCTGACAGGGTTTAGTCCACTCCAACCTCCCACTGCCCCCAGCAGGAGCAGAGTGATGCTGCCAAACGACACACTTCCTGTGTTGAGACGACTCCTAATACACACAACACACACACTACAGACACTACACTACACACACTACACACACTACACACACTACACACACACACTACACACACCCCACAATAAAACACTTCAAGTGGTTATGAAAGTCCTTTGTTGTTTATTTTTAGTTTGAGATTATTATTGTGATGGATGTTTTTAAATAGATTTCTAAGTCTTCTTTTTGTTGTAAATGACTATAAAAGCTTCTATGAATTTTATCTGATTTGAATATTGTATAGTTGTGCCAATGTTTCCCTGGGTAACGATCAATCAGGTTTTTATATGATCTTCTGATGCTTCCAGCCTACTGAACAACTTCAAATATTTCTGCCAGAATAAATGTTTTATAACTGTGCGTTGGGCTGATAGGAGCTTGTTGCATCGTTCCATATTCTCTCCGTCTCTCGTGTTCTTCAGGGAATCAGCCCTGAGTTCGCTCCTTCTCTTCTCTCTCAATTAGAAATGCAGATTAGTTTTATGTTTAGAACAGAATCTGTCAAGCCCCCAACCTCCAGTGAGGTTCGTTTTCACTCTTTCTCCATCACACTATCTCTATCTGGCTCTCGCCCTCTCATACACACACACACACTATCTCTCTCTCTCTCTCTCTCATACACACACACTATCTCTCTCTCGCCCTCTCTCTCCTCTCTTCCTCCTTGCCTCCGTTTCTCCCATTCTTCTCTTGTTCCCTCTTTCTCTCGATCACTGGCACCGTCCCAGTTTTTGGTGCTGTGGTTTTTAACCCAAATCTTTGTGTGTGTGTCTGTGTGAGTGTCTGCCAACCACACGTCATTCCTGCACATCCAGAGCTGCAAGATCAACCTGCTCATAAACAGTGCCTGCTGGGGTTGCCAGGGTCATTAAGTTAATGATGGTTATGGAAGGTTATTATAAAATGCTCAACTGCTTCTACTGCTAGCTGTGGTGAAGCTGAGCTGAGGAGAGTTTCACACAGTGGAGGAGAGATTAGGAGCAGAGAGTGGTTCTCATGGCAGGGACTGTCTCTCTGGATCACACTTACACCCTGGGGGTGAGGGGGCGGGGGGGGGGGGCGAGGGGGTGGGGGGGGCGAGGGAAGTTCTACTGAGGGTAGGAGGGCAGCGTGGAACTCAGGAGATGGAATGCAGCGATGACTTGTCAACACTTCCTCGTCATGGCAACGTTGTCAACAGACTTTGAGTGGCGGTGGAAGGGAGGGAGGGAGGGAGGGAGGGAGGGAGGGAGAGGGGGGGGAAAGAAAGTTTACGGTTTGGGTTAGAAGATATCTGACCTGAGTCCTGAAGATGTCTCACACGCACACGCACACACGCACACACACACACACACACACACACACAGCGCCAGCCTCAGTCCCATCTGTAACATCCAGAACACTAAAGTCCCTGTATGGCAGCATTCCAACCAAGCAGTTTGACTTGTCCTTGTAGGGCTGAGAGTCTTCAGGCATAGCCTGGACTGTTATCTGCCTGAGTGCAATTCCATCTAGTATGAGCCAACACGCATACTACCATACTATCTAGTATGACCCAGTACTACCATAGTATCTAGTATAACCCAGTACTACCATACTATCTAGTATGACCCAGTACTACCATAGTATCTAGTATGACCCAGTACTACCATATTGTCTAGTATGACCCAGTACTACCATAGTATCTAGTATGACCCAGTACTACCATAGTATCTAGTATGACCCAGTACTACCATAGTGTCTAGTTTACCAGATGTATCTGGTTTGTATCATATAGTAAAGCACAACAGGCTCAATCGTCTAAATAACTCTCCTTCATCCAGGGAGACTGTATCCCCCCCCCTCCCCCCCCCCCCCCCCCCCCCCCCCCACACACACACACACACACACACACACACACACACACTGGTTCATCTTCTCTGATCAGATTAATCCATCTAAGGGGTTTGTAACCCTCTGCCATGCTGCGCTTCCGAAGTCAGTGTTTAATGCACATTCATTCATACAGTTGTCATAACCTATTATGAATGCTGTATGGATGCTCATGTCTTGCCTGGAGCGAGACACTAAACTGGGCTGCTCCTACTGGACAGGACAGACAGGTCATGATCTCACGTCTGACTCATTCTGAACACACATTTAAAGTTCTGTAACTAAGTTTAACTTCAGCCTGTTACGACATTATTGCCCGGCGACAGTAAATCCAGCAGAGGAGTTAAGAGTCTTTAATAAAAGAGGAGCGTGCATAACTGCAGCTGGAGGCAGGGCAGGATTGAGGCAGGGAGGATTGAGGCAAGGCTGGATTGAGGCAGGGCTAGACTGAGGCAGGGCTAGACTGAGACAGGGCAGGACTGAGGCAGGGCAGGACTGAGGCAGGGCAGGATTGAGGCAGAGCAGGACTGAGGCAGGGAGGATTGAGGCAGGGCTAGACTGAGGCAGGGCTGGACTGAGGCAGGGCTGGACTGAGACAGGGCTGGATTGAGGCAGGGCAGGACTGAGGCAGAGCAGGATTGAGCAGTTGAGAGCAAGAGACAGAGACCCAGAGAGAGACAAAAAAAAAGAGAAAAAGAGAGACTGACTACCCACACAAAAAGGAATGTATTAATCATCTGACACCGACACCAAGCTGTGTTCTCCTGGTCATCGTTGTGGTTGTTCTGTCCACAGGGTGATGTAGGTCAGCCCCCACTGTACTGAGAGTCTAGCTCCGCCCCTGGTCAGCCCCCAGCTGTTCCCCTCAGAGACACTCAGGAGCCACACAGCTCCAGGCCTAATCAGATTAACCCCACCCATGCCTGCTGCCCCCCCTGCTCTGGGAAGCTGCACAGCCTTACAGCTTTCACAGTTCTTGTGTGTACATGATTAGCTCATTTATCTGTGTTTAACGTATGTTTTGGTTGTATTGTTTTTTTGTGTGCATCTTTTAATAACTTGTATATCAGGGCTCAAATGCAAATAGAGGTTCATAACATTTAGTGGTGTTTGGTTTCAGTTTGAGATGGAGCTGGGGTGTTCCACACTCACCACTCTCTTAACCCCCCTCCCCCTACCCTGCCTCTTTTATGTCATGTCCCCCTTTCTCTCTCTCTCCCTTTATTTGAGCTCTTCTGGTCAGTGAGTGGATCAGATTTAACCTCTACAGACCACAAGATGCCCTACATACCCCGTTTAAACAACTAAACAACATATATACTGTTTAAACAAGCAGTCAACAGTATCTGGCTTCACATGGGGAGGCAGGAGTGATGAATCCTCCTTCATCACCTGTCTTATTTAGTAAAGACTGGATTCACTCAGATTGTTCAATTCTTTCACACTTATTATTTTGTTCACTAGCAAAATATGCCTGAAGGAAATCTAAAATATCCTAAGATTTATAAAAGTGAAAAACGTTGATAAATCTTTGGATGCTCTGATACAGAACGATCTCCACTCCTGGGAGCCTCCGGGTTGCTGGGATCAGCCCCTTCATGAGACTCAACACTGACAGCTTTCTCTCCTTTGTAATAAAGGCTTTAGACTGCAAGTTTGTCACTGTCTGGACTGAAGCATGAGTTGAGGTCTGTCTTCAGCCTGTCTCCCACACAGCTGTTCTGTTGTGTAGGAAATGACTTTGAGACGGGGTCGTCTGGGTCAAAACCCTTTGTGAGTTCCTCTCCTCTCATTCCCCGGAATATAATCAGAATGTTCAGCCGCTGTTCAATCAACTTCTTCAATGTGTATTTTTTTCTTTCTCCTTCTCTCCACCCGTCCACCTAAGGAACCCCCAATCCCATTTTCTCTCGTCTGAAGGGAAGGTTCGAATACCATGAAAACTCTTGTGTCTCCATAGTAGCAACAGACACACTGTGACCTTCTGAAGTCCCCCTGCAGTCAGAACTCTTCTGAGCATTCTTCTCCTGTGTCATGAGAAGATATTCCAGAGATTCTCTTGTTAACATTCAAGTTGCGTACAAGAGTGTGTTAAACGCAGAAGTCAGTGTTTGTTGTATTTATAACAAAGAGTGTGTTTCATTACACATCTCACATCACTATCTTCATCTATCTCTGTCTAACTAGCACTCAGCTTCTAGGACTTTAATCACGTGATTTGCTGAACAGGACTTCTTCATTTGTCACCCACTTCACACTGCAGACATCATATAATGAGGGGAACCATGCAGTTCTGAAGCTGTTTTTATCAGTCAAGCAAGACAGCCATCTAGTGTATACAAACAAGAGGTTCAAGCGACTACATCCATGTAAAACATTTGTTGACTATTTGTAATATTTACTAAAATAACTGTAGATGTGGCCTACCTTTTCAAACTTTCACTGCAAACAGTTGATTATATCCACTATAGACAGAAGTTATGACAGCCACACACAAGAGTTATTCATAAAATGCCAAATTTAAGACCCAAATATTTTTTGCTTGTCAAACCTGACTTTGTCAACAGTCTATATTTTCTCCCAAGATATCCTAACATTAATTTTTTATTTGCATCATAAATATTCAATAGATGTTGTGGTTTTGGTCCATGTTTTTAGGTAAGTCATGCAAAGCTAGAACAATGACCTCAATCTCTCACCAGATTTTAAATGTTTCTGATGGAAATAACTCACATTAATGATGTATTTGCAAAAAAAGATTTGCCCCCACTGTAGGTACAGTTGAGTTATGTCTGTCATAAGCAGAGATGGGAAGTAACAAAGTACAAACACTTCGTTTGGTTGAAAAAAACCTGGACATAGACCACCTGTCTTGCTGTGTGTGACTGCATATCCAAAGCTTGCTTTCACCACTTAAGCAAGACTACCATCTAGCGTCTAAAATGAAGAAGTGCAAGCGACTATTAAGGCAAAACGTTGACTATTTGTAATTAATTTCTGAAATAACTGTATACGTGGACTAGCTACCATTTTCAAACTTTCACTGCAAACAGTTGATTCTGAGAGCTATAGAAATTATTTGATTATTAAAACATCAGACAGCCCTGCCACACACAGTTTTACCATAAAATGCCAAATTTAAGCTTTTCCATCGAGAGTTGGATTCTGGTTTCATCCCGAGACTTTGTTAGAGGCTGGACAAGACTGAGAAAACTTTGTCTTGACTTTAGAGGGTGACATCCATGGAGGGGATGGCGTTCATCGCTAGTAGCTTTTGTTTTCTCGACTCGGCTGGCAACTTCCCGTCGAATATCAGCAGGGGCAATGCCAGCGAGGAGGTGCAGGTTGCTTATGTTGGTGGGTTTCAAGCAGCCAGTGATCAGGCGGCAGGTGTTGTTCAGTGCTGGGTCAAGTTTCTTGGCATGGGTTGACTTCTCCCAAACAGGACATGCATATTCAGCAGAGGAACAGCACAGGGCCAGAGCAGTAGATTTGAATGTGTGTGCTGCTGTGGCTACCCATTTGGAGTTGGTCAGTTTCCGTAGGATGTTGTTTCGGGAACCGACTTTTGATTTTGTGTTTTTGATGTGTTCCTTAAAGGATAGGGTCCGGTCCAGGGTTACTCCAAGGTAGACAGGTGGGTACAGTGCTCGAGTGGTGTTCCAGACCATTTGATGTTAAGTGGTCGGTTGGCTTCACGGTTCCTTAGATGGAAGGAGCAGGCTTGGGTCTTCTCTCAAGGCTGATATTGATTGATCAGGTGGATCATCAATAGAATTTGTGGCTTTGAATACTGTTGTCAGGTAAGGCAATGAATCTTTCACCAGATTTTAAATGTTACTGGTGAAAAAGTGCACATTCATGTTGTCTTAACAGAAAACTTATGTCCCTGTCGAACCATTAGATTGTGGGTCTGGTTACTGGGTAAGAACCGATCTGCTACCATCACGCCTCAAGCCTGGGACACACTGGCTGCGAAGCGCCGCAATTAGCTGCCATATGGAAGTGCCGCCTTTTTTCTTTCGGCGCCCATGTTATCAAATTGGACCTGCCACTCAGGCTGCAGCGCCGCGATTGGCTAGAGCTTTGCAGCGATAGTTTCGCCAGCTGGTCGAATTTTTCGGCGAGACGCTTGCGAAATCGGCTGCAGGATGATAAAGTACACCGTATTATTTGATATATTTGAATAAAAAAACATATTTTTAATATTTTACTACGTTAGTTGTAGGCTATAGCCTATCACTTAACACCCAACTTCATTACGCTGGTAAAAAACGGCCAACCATGTGTTCACGCCGATAAAAACAATGGCCTATCCGATCAATTCTCAAAATGTAAACATTTTAAAATCAAAACATCGTGGTTGTTGATTGCGTTGATTGTCAAGCCAACATAGCTTATTTGTCCGTTGTTTCTAGCACTATCCCTACTGAAAAGCAAGTGGCAGTCTAAAAAAATAAAATTTCAATCACCCAGTTCACTTTATGAAGTAGCCTAGTATTTAACAGTTTATTGGCAGTATTTGATATTATGCTTTAGAATGCTGTTTCCTAGAGCTTAGAGATTTCAAGATAATCACGAACCTTCTCTTCAGCGGCAGTTAAAACTAACGGACACAGAATCAACTGGTAGGCCGAATGGATCCACACCCTCTAAAACACCTTTCTAGATGTGGTTATTGCCAAATCAATTATCTTTACCCTGTCTTGGATGTCAATTGAGAAAAGTTTCATAAGTAGTATCTTCTTGTGTTTTTGAAGTTTCTGGTGTTTTGTGCAACCGGCAATCTTAAAACACTTTAACGAGATGTTGGCGTTATACCCGACTCAGAAGGCTACTACTGCGAGTTCACTACGTAGCTATAGCAACCACAGGACAAGAGAACCTGTACCTGACAGTACTAGCACTGGCCGACTGACTGTCTTTTGTTTTGAGCGTAGTCCGTTTGCTACCACCTTTGAAATAATTCTGTACTATGAGCGTAAGCATTGTATACCCCATTTAGCACTATATTTTGTTAATAAGAATACGTTAAACTTATTTTCGTTAGTAAAGCAAAGAAAGCGAACGTTTGGTGATTCTGTCAGCATATTAACTTGCATAGCCAACTGACTTGTAGGAAACTGTCAGAAGTGGAGCTAAACCAGTAGGGGGGTCGATGGTGACGCAGGAAAAACACCCCAAGTGCAGACAAAAAAATTCAAGGAAGCGAGATAGCATACTAGCTCGCAAACCCAGTGCATACCTAGAAATCTTACATGATAAACGCCGATAAACAAAACATGAAATAGAAAGATTCATAGACGGAATACGTGAACAGAAGACGTCACATCAAAATTCTGGTAAGAAACATTTGCTAGCTGCCTAGCACAGTTTGCTAACCGGCTGATAGTGTGATGTTATTGACAGCTAGCTAGCCCTTGTAGCATGCCGGCTAGCTGGCTAGTTAGCAGCAGGCTAGCTAGACCAACGTAAAATTGTCTTTGTTAGCTATCAAGGCTTCTAGCGACACTGTTAGCCTAGCAAAGTGGTTAGCTAGCTCACTGCTAGCTACACCTGGTATCAACAGAAGAGACATAATTCAAAGTCAATGTCGTGAGTTGGAGCTCGTAGCTTGCTAGCTAGTCTTTGTCAGACGACATTAATGCAAGTTTCGTAACATTTATTAAAAAAACTAATGCTGGCATGCCGGTTGTACGGCTAACTAGCCAGCTGTCTGTATTTTTATTAGTGTGGTAAAATGGCTGACGTCTTCCCATACTAACCTGTTCATGTTTGCTTTGGGGAATGGGATATAGTAATGAAGTGAGCTTGGGTGTAAATTTGTTCAAGGTCAGTTCACACATGCCTTGCTTGGCCAGCTTCATCATGTAAACTAAGCACAGTTATTAACGCCATGGCTAGCTACGTGTCCGATTCTCAGTGAAACGCGGTTGACTCTTGATTGTTATGTCAGGCGAGAGGGAGTGCTTTAGCAGCAGGCCCGATGCTACTGCTGCTGGTTCGGTTGTTATGATCTACAGCTGGGCCGTGCTAGCTCTCGCTAACAGTTCGTTTCTGTCTTGGCGCAGCTAGTTCTACTAGCGACCATATTCTGGCCTTTTGGTTTTCTAGCTACAAAACGCTCAGATAAGACTGACCAGTACTAGGATGTTTTCTTGAAATTCAGTTAACATGCTTGTGGAAGCAACCTGACAGTTGACAATGGTTTATAAAGTTGGCTAACTAGCTAGCTACATTTCTAACGCGTTAGCTAGCGTTAGCTAGTGGTGCAGTTTTTCTTCCAATACATTTTATTTCTAGCTGGATGTTACATAAAATTAAAATGGCTCGCTGTTAATACCCCATCGACCGTTGTGCTAGCTAGATCGCCACGTTTAACATATCTGTAGTGTTGTACATTTGTGTTAACGTCGCGTACTTTGCATAGCTAGATAACATTTTTCATAGACTAATTACAGAATATGGCAACTAGTGTATTACTAGCCTACTATCAATTGTTATATTTAGCCCATTGCAAAATTCTCAAGATACTAGTTGGCTAGTGGCTTATATTTTTAGACAGATGTAGCGATAAGGGAATGTGTTCGTGATTGGAATTGCTAGTACCAACATGAGTTATTCACACGTCTCAGCCATTACCAGGCAATAGTCTGCACAGTGTTTACCTTTGAGAATGGCTCATTTGTAACTTGCAGCCAACTGTTGGACTAAATGGCATTAACTGTGCAGATAGCATGACACTTTAATGCTGTCTGAAATATATAGGTAAAATGTTGACGTTTTTGCAGGCCTAAAAATTGTGTTTGCAGGCCAGTACTAGCAAGGCCTGGTTTAGCACTAACGTTTCCGTTCCGTCAGTTCCGTTGTCTATCATTGTGACTCACCAATTTGTCTCAAACGCAGTGACAGAGTTAAACCAACAATCATATGTTTTTTGTCCTGAAATGTATGTGTTTTGATCTCAGCCTCACAGAAACCCGTGTTACCAGTTCCTAACCGCAGGTCTTATCAGCTGACTTTACAAGCCTCACTGCTGGCAGTGTCAACACTATAGACAAGTATCATCATTTCCACTTTACTGTATCTTCTTGTGCAGAGAATGGCCCACTGAAGCCCATTCATTAGTGGCAAGGGCAAACGGAGCAATAGGACATTGGTTAGCCTAAAGCAAAATAAACTTGTCCAAACTCGTATGTTTCAAATGAAAATATAGAATTTTATGGGCTCTTCCTAGCATCTGCATGGGACACTTTCTTTTGGACTAGTTTACAACACGTATGACTAGTTTACAACACGTATGACTAGTTTACAACACGTATGACTAGTTTTACAACACATATGACTCCTCCAGCTTCTCTCGAGGGCAGACAGTTCTACCTGTCAAATTAGCAAACTGCCCACGTAGTTAAATATAAATCTGAATCATTTTGTAGGTGAGCTCTCCTGGACTTGGGTTCCTCTCAGGATCTGCAGTCTGTGAGAGGGGCAGACGGGTTATCTCTGACTCTCTGCCTATCTTAGGATAAGCTATATGTTCGATACCTTTTCCTTCCAGAAGCGCCCACAGTTGTAACAGTTGGGTTAGAGGTGAAACAGTTGTCATCATCAGCTTTACTGTTATTTGTGTCTTTTGCGTCACTGTTATTTGCATCAAAAACATTGTACGGTCCACTGCGTCCGCTGTGCTCCAGAAATAGTTACTGAGCTGGATCTTTAGCAGCAGACAGGAAGCGGTGCTCGAGCTAGTCTCAGACCAGAGAACCGTCATGACTGACAGGATTTCAAGATTTGTCCTGTGTAGCCATTTGAGTTTAGTAAAGTTAAAGTGAGTTTAGCCAATTAAAGTGAGTTTAGCAAATTGTTTAGTAATGAGTTCTCTAGCTAACTTGCGCTACACAAATGGATAACTAAAGGAGGAGGCCAAAGTTCATACGTTGGCTAACATTTAAAAATTCACATTGACAGATGGAGTCCCTCCCATTTACTTTTTAGTTCTCCTGCCAGCACGGTCAGTGAGGGTTTGGTGCAATGGCTGAATGAACCAATTTGTTGCACAGCTATCTGGACCAGTTTGACAGACACCTATAAATAGCTTGGTATGGTCGTGTATGGTGAAAGTCCGGGCCAGTCTACCTCAAAGCTGAAGTCGAAATAGGAGAGGTAACACTAGGCTGGAGGTGGGCGTGTGTCTGGGCTGGACTCCATGTTTGTGTCTGTGTTGTTGACAGATTCTCACCCTGTTGATCTCGATAGTGGTTTAACAGGGAATTGCCTACCCCATTGATAACCCAGCAAGACCAGGCTTTCAGCCTCCATAAATGATGTCAGAGATGGCATCAGGAAGCAGGTTTGAAACACACCTTGCTTAGGGACTTGACTGAGGGCACCTGGCTTATGGACTGAGGGCACCTGGCTTATGGACTGAGGGCACCTGGCTTATGGACTGAGGGCACCTGGCTTATGGACTGAGGGCACCTGGCTTATGGACTGAGGGCACCTGGCTTATGGACTGAGGGCACCTGGCTTATGGACTGAGGGCACCTGGCTTATGGACTGAGGGCACCTGGCTTATGGACTGAGGGCACCTGGCTTATGGACTGAGGGCACCTGGCTTATGGACTGAGGGCACCTGGCTTATGGACTGAGGGCACCTGGCTTATGGACTGAGGGCACCTGGCTTATGGACTGAGGGCACCTGGCTTATGGACTGAGGGCACCTGGCTTATGGACTGAGGGCACCTGTTGTGCCATTATTAGGAGAAGGACCAGGAAGCAGCCCTCACCTCCCACACACACACGTCCTACACCTCACACCTGTGGAGGAATGACAACATGAAACCTCTCATGACCTTCCTGTCCGTCTCAGGTTCTCCAGAGCTCTCATGTGTTCCTTCCTGTCTGTGTCTCAGGTTCTGCGATGTTCTCTGCAGCCCGCGCTGGCCCTCAGGTGGAGCTTTCCCTCGCAGCCGGCCGCAGGTTCTCCGTCCCTGCCCAGGAGCAGGCAGTGATTCCTCCCCAGGCCAGGGCCTCCTAAAGCGGACAAGATTGCCAAGATCTGCCCCGTGGCGAGCATGACGGCCACCACCCGTGGCTCTCCTGTCGGCGGCAATGACAGCCAGGGCCAGGCGCCTGATGCTCAGAGCCCGCCCCCTCCCCCACAGAACCAGGTGAGGGGGAGTCTCTGTGTGTGTGGGGGCGTTGTGTACATGGGCGTGTGTGAGTGTACTTGATGTGTGTGTTTGCGTGACGTGTGTGTGCTCTCCAGACGGCGTCCCCCAGCTCGTCCACGGAGCCTTCCCCGGTGAGCCCAGCGGAGGAGCAGGGCCAGGGCGATGCTGCCCCCGCCCTGGAGGAGGACGAGCCAGCCTTCCCCCACACAGATCTGGCCAAGCTGGATGACATGATCAACAGGTACACACACACACACACACACACACTGCCAAGTATAGGCTGTAGTGTTTGTGTCCATGACTGTGCCCCCTGGTCTGACCTGCTCTCCCTGCTCAGGCCTCGCTGGGTTGTACCAGTCCTACCAAAGGGGGAGTTAGAGGTCCTACTTGAAGCTGCTATCGACCTTAGTAAAAAAGGTAAGTGTCTGTGTGTTGTGCATGATGGGCAGGAACACAGACCCAGAACCCATGGTAGTGTTGTAGGCTGATGATGAGAGTGTTTTTGGCACACACTTTTGTACTGTTCTTGTTTGTGGAACCTCGTGCCGTGTGTCCTCAGGGCTGGATGGGAAGTGTGAGGCCTGCCAGAGGTTTTTCCGTGACGGTCTGACCATCTCTTTCACCAAGATTCTCACAGACGAGGCCGTGAGCGGGTGGAAGTTTGAGATTCACGTAAGTCTGAGTCAGAGTTCAGACTGCTGCTGTAGAGGCTGAGGACAAGCCGGGACCCGACCAGCTGGAGCCTGGTTATACAGTGGACTCAACCTTTGACCTAGACACAACCTTTGACCTAGACACAACCTTTGACCTAGACACAACCTTTGAAAAATTGTTTTAAAGACTGTGTTTTATTTATTACTGTTTATGTTTTAAAATGGATGATTTTCTTCCTCTCCCGCAGAGATGCATCATCAACAACACCCACCGCCTGGTGGAGCTGTGTGTGAGCAAGCTCTCTCAGGACTGGTTTCCTCTGCTGGAGCTGCTGGCCATGGCCGTCAACCCCCACTGCAAGTTCCACATCTACAACGGCACACGGCCCTCTGAGACCGTCCCTGCCGGCGCCACGCTGGCCGACGACGAGCTGTACGCGCGCCCCCCCGACCCCCGCTCGCCCAAGGTAGGGGCAGGGGCAGGGGTCAGTACAAGGGTCGATAACTAAAAATAAATACATTTATTTTGCATTTACCTTCCAGTAAATGCATCACATAGACAGATGGAACTTTCTTTGTTCACTGAATAATAATCATAATTATTCATTCGATTAATTTGGGAAAACCGTATTTCTGTAGTAGAAGTCATCCTCTCGCTGTGTCTCACATCTCTGTCCCGCAGGGCTGGCTGGTGGATCTGATCAACAAGTTTGGAACCCTGAACGGGTTTCAGACCCTCCACGATCGCTTCATGAGTGGACAGGCCCTCAACGTCCAGATCATCGCTGCCCTCATCAAGTACGCTCTCAAACACACCACACTGGCCCCCCTCGCTGCCGTTTAAATGTTCCTTCCTGATGTGTGTGTGTGTGTGTGTGGTTCAGACCGTTCGGGCAGTGCTACGAGTTCCTCACGCTGCACACGGTGAAGAAGTTCTTCCTCCCGGTGATCGAGATGGTCCCTCAGTTCCTGGAGAACCTCACGGACGAGGAGCTGAAGAAGGAGGCCAAGAACGAGGCCAAGAACGACGCTCTGTCCATGATCATCAAGTCCCTGAAGAACCTGGCGTCCAGAGTCCCTGGCCAGGAGGAGACCGTGAAGAACCTGGAGATCTTCCGCCTGAAGATGATCCTCAGGTTTTCATCGTTATTATTTATCTTTAGCTCAGGTTTGTTTTCAAACGTGGGAGAGACAGCTTTTTAAAAGCTGTGGACAAATATGCGCTTAAATCAGATTTTCTGAGTGTGGGTGAGGGGAAACAGATTTTTCTGTTTTTCAAAAGTGGGACATGTTGCCCCTACACCCCTGAGTCAGGTGATGGTTGTGCATCAGTCACTCTGCATTTTAATTGGCTCGTGCTTGACATCCTCAATGTGGTTGGTCATCCAGGTTACTGCAGATCTCCTCTTTCAACGGCAAGATGAACGCTCTGAACGAGGTGAACAAGGTCATCTCCAGTGTGTCCTACTACACACACCGCCATGGCAACCCCGAGGAGGAGGAGTGGCTGACAGCTGAACGCATGGCGGTGAGGAAACACTCACACGTTCTGTTATAGGACGGGGAACACAGTGCATTCTGGGAAGTCTGAGGTGTTCAATCCTGATATTTGAGGTCAGGTGTCATCAAATTCAACGTATCATTGGATGAAATTGAATGCTGTATTAAGCAGCCACTGATGGAGAGAGAGTTGTGTTCATGTCTGCATCTCTGTCTCTCTCTCTCTCTCTCTCTGTCTGTCTGTCTCTCTCTCTCTCTGTCTCTCTCTCTCTGTCTCTCTCTCTCTCTCTCTCTCTCTCTCTCTCTCTCTCTCTCTCTCTCTCTCTCTCTCTCTCTCTCTCTCTCTCAGGAGTGGATCCAGCAGAACCACATCCTGTCCATCGTCTTGAGGGACAGCCTGCACCAGCCGCAGTACGTGGAGAAGCTGGAGAAGATCCTTCGCTTCGTCATCAAGGAGAAGGCTCTCACCATGCAGGACCTGGACAGCATCTGGGCGGCTCAGGTGAGCAGACGTCTGCCCAGGGACACCTTCCCACCATCAACCCTCCCCTGTTTACCCCCGCCGTCAAAACTTCTCCCTCCACAAATTACTTTGTCTGTATTTGATCCAAAAGTATGGTGGAGTGTTTTCTAAGGCTGATTTAGAAGGATACAAACGCCCATTTTCTGGTGCAACCAGAATCAGTATAAAAGCGTGCAGTCCTGATTTCCCTGCCCGTGTCTGTCAGGCTGGGAAACACGAGGCGATAGTGAAGAACGTTCATGACCTCCTGGCCAAGCTGGCCTGGGACTTCTCCCCTGAGCAGCTGGACCATCTGTTCGACTGCTTCAAGGTGAGCAAGAGATCCCTCACCCTGCATCACCACACCATCCTAGTCCCTCACCCTTGCATCACCACACCATCCTAGTCCACCTGCATCACCACCATCCTAGTCATCACCCTGCATCACCATCCTAGTCCCTCACCCTGCGTCACCACACCATCCTAGTTAACCTCAGTGCGTGTGTGTGCTTGTGCAGGCCAGCTGGACCAGCGCCAGTAAGAAGCAGCGTGAGAAGCTGCTGGAGCTGATCAGGCGGCTGGCGGAGGACGATAAGGACGGCGTGATGGCCCACAAGGTGCTCAACCTGCTGTGGAACCTGGCGCACAGCGACGATGTCCCTGTGGACATCATGGACCAGGCCCTCAGTGCGCACATCAAAATCCTGGACTACAGCTGCTCTCAGGTACCTCCAGCCTGCCACAGGACCCTGGAATGATGCATCCAGCTGTTCCATGTAGAGGCTGTAGGCCTTGAGAGAGAACATGATCCTGTCTCACCTCCACCCCGTCTCACCTCCATCCTGTCTCACCTCCATCTTGTCTCACCTCCATCCCGTCTCACCTCCATCCCGTCTCACCTCCATCCCGTCTCACCTCCATCCCGTCTCACCTCCATCCCGTCTCACCTCCATCCCGTCTCACCTCCATCCCGTCTCACTTCCATCCTGTCTCACCTCCATCCTGTCTCACCTCCATCCCGTCTCACCTCCATCCCGTCTCACTTCCATCCTGTCTCACCTCCATCCTGTCTCACCTCCACCCTGTCTCACCTCCATCCTGTCTCACCTCCATCCTGTCTCACCTCCATCCCGTCTCACCTCCATCCCGTCTCACCTCAATCCTGTCTCACCTCCATCCCGTCTCACCTCCATCCCGTCTCACCTCCATCCTGTCTCACCTCCATCCTGTCTCACCTCCATCCTGTCTCACCTCCATCCTGTCTCACCAACCCTCCGTCTCCACGCCTGCAGGACAGAGACACCCAGAAGATCCAGTGGATCGACCGCTTCATCGAGGAGCTCCGGACCAATGAGAAGTGGGTGATCCCGGCCCTGAAGCAGATCAGAGAGATCTGCAGCCTGTTTGGAGAGGCTCCACAGAACCTCAGGTGAGGCCACAGGAAGGGGTCCCTCCGGGTCCTGATGTCCATCACACAGAGGATGGGGTAGTTCATCATCCTGACGTGTGCAACTGGATACGTTGAGCGTAACTTGTCTTGACACACTGCAGTGTTTAGTTTGTGTGTAACTGTTTTTGATACACTGCTAGTACGCTATAATTCCCCCTAGTGGATGAATGCAGTGTCTCTCTGTCTGTCTATCCTTTTATCTTTCTTATCTATTCATCAGTCTACACTTTAGAGCATTTTTAGTTCTGCCTGTCATGGTGCTTCACATGTATAGACACTTATCTAAGTAAATAACATCAACACTGGTTGCTTTCAAATCAGTTTCAATCAGATGTCAGTATTCACTGGATTCCTCTGTCTCCCCTCCTGCCTCCTCTTCTCCTCCTCCCCTCCTGCCTCCTCTCCTGCCTCCTCTTCTCCTGCCTCCTCTCCTGCCTCCTCTTCTCCTCCTCCCCTCCTCTCCTCTCCTGCCTCATCTTCTCCTCCTCCCCTCCTGCCTCCTCTCCTGCCTCCTCTTCTCCTCCTCCCCTCCTCTCCTCTCCTGCCTCATCTTCTCCTCCTCCCCTCCTGCCTCCTCTTCTCCTCCCCTCCTGTCCTGCAGTCAGACCCAGAGGAGTCCTCACGTGTTCTACCGCCACGACCTGATCAACCAGCTGCAGCACAACCATGCGCTGGTCACCCTGGTGGCCGAGAACCTGTCTGCCTACATGGAGACCATGCGCCAGTTCTCCAAAGGTTGGTTCCCCGTCTGCACCGTCAGGGTGCAGGAACAGCAGGTGCTGTAGCGGGGGGGGGCAGGGAGGTCAGGGGCCAGTGTCTAACTCCCAGGTTCTCCCTTGGTTCTCCCAGCAGAGCACGCGGACTTCGACCCCCAGAACGTGAGGGTGGGCAGCCGATACAGCCACGTACAGGAAGTTCAGGAAAGACTCAACTTCCTGAGGTGAGGACGGGGGTGGGGGGGTGGGGAGAGTGTTATGGACTCTGTGAGCAGCTGCCTGTGTTTTGGCTTGTGACCAGCTTTGCTGGTTGTGATAACGATGGTTAGTCAGTGGTGTGTTAGTATTGACCTTTGTCCATGTCTGCCCCTCTCCCTCCCTCTCTCCCCCCTCTCTCTCCCTCTCTCTCCCTCTCTCCAGGTTCCTGCTGAAGGACGGCCAGCTGTGGCTCTGTGCTCCTCAGGCCAAGCAGATCTGGAAGTGTCTGGCTGAGAGCGCTGTCTTCCTGTGTGACCGCGAGGCCTGTTTCAAATGGTACACGCACGCGCGCGCACACGCACGCACACCCTCATAGTAACAGCCTGCCTGTGAGGTGTGTCCCTGTGTGCTACCCCCCTGACCCCTGACCCCTCTCACCAGGTACTCCAAGCTGATGGGCGACGAGCCTGATCTGGACCCAGACATCAACAAGGACTTCTTTGAGAACAATGTTCTGCAGCTGGACCCGTCTCTGCTGACAGAGAATGGGATGAAGTGCTTCGAGAGGTTCTTCAAGGCCGTCAACTGCCGCGAGGGCAAGCTGGTGGCCAAGCGCAGGGCCTACATGATGGACGACCTGGAGCTCATCGGACTGGACTACCTGTGGAAGGTCAGTCTCACACACACTCTCACACTGTGGACTACCTGTGGAAGGTCAGTCTCACACACACTCTCACACTGTGGACTACCTGTGGAAGGTCAGTCTCACACACACTCTCACACTGTGGACTACCTGTGGAAGGTCAGTCTCACACACACTCACACTGTGGACTACCTGTGGAAGGTCAGTCTCACACACACTCTCACACTGTGGACTACCTGTGGAAGGTCAGTCTCACACACACTCTCACACTGTGGACTACCTGTGGAAGGTCAGTCTCACACACACTCTCACACTGTGGACTACCTGTGGCTCGACCTGTGAGTGTGTTGTGGATGGATAGGGACTTGTAGGGGGGTGTAGAAGTGAGTGTGTGTTGTGGAGGAGCAGGACTGATGTGCTCTCTCTCCAGGTGGTCATCCAGGGCAGCGACGACATCGCCAGCAGAGCCATCGACCTCCTGAAAGAGATCTACACCAACCTGGGGCCCAAGCTGCAGGTCAACCAGGTAACACAGATACACACACCCACAGATACACACTCATACAATTGCAGATGCACATTTACAAACAAACCATACATACAGACGCACACACACACGCGCCTGTATTTCCAGTGAAAGCCAGTGGTATTCTGAGCCCAAACCCTAACCCTGGTTGATGTGACCCAGGTGGAGATCCACGAGGACTTCATCCAGTCGTGTTTCGACCGCCTGAAGGCGTCGTACGACACTCTGTGTGTTCTGGACCGAGACAAGGACAGCATCAACTGTGCCCGCCAGGAAGCCATCCGCATGGTCCGAGTGCTCAACGTGTTGAAGGAGTACATCAACGAGTGTGACAGTGACTACCATGAGGAGAGGAGCATACTGCCCATGTCCAGGTACTCACACACACTGCATCTTGCACACTTCTTTTGCCAATAAAAAATAAACTTATTATTAATCTAGACTTAAACTGTTCTTGGCCCAACCGTGTATTTTCTGTTTTTCTACCATCCCTCTCTCTCTCTCTCTCTCTCTCTCTCTCTCTCTCTCTCTCTCTCTCTCTCTCTCTCCCTCTCTCTCTCTCTCTCTCTCTCTCTCTCTCTCTCTCTCTCTCTCTCTCTCCTCTCTCTCTCTCTCTCTCTCTCTCTCTCTCTCTCTCTCTCTCTCTCTCTCTGCCCCCCCTCCCCCCAGGGCGTTCCGGGGGAAGCACATCACGTTGATCGTGCGGTTCCCCAACCAGGGGCGGCAGGTGGACGACCTGGACATCTGGTCCCACACTAACGATACCATCGGCTCTGTGAGGAGGGGCATCCTCACCCGCATCAAGGCCAACGCCACGCACACCAAGATAGAGCTGTTCATTGGTGGAGAGGTGGTGGATCCGGCCGACGACAGGAAGCTGATTGGACAGCTCAACCTCAAAGATAAAACGGTGAGTGGATTGTTATTGACATAATAAACACACATACATTTACATTTAATCATTTAGCAGACGCGTGTATGAACCCTCTCAAGCTGATAACAGCTAAGCTGACCCAGGTGTATGAACCCTCTCTCCTCAGCTGATAACAGCTAAGCTGACCCAGGTGAGCGCTACGGTGCCGTCCAGTCCTGACAGCTCCTCAGACTCCTCCACCGGCTCACCCGGGAACCACGGCAACCACTTCAGTGAGGGCCCCAACCCCGAGGTGGAGAGCTGTCTTCCTGGAGTGGTGAGACACACACACATACACAAGCAGAGACACACACACACCAACATCACAGTCATTGTAACGATGTGTGGTGTCTCTCCCGTCTCCAGATCATGTCTCTGCACCTGCGCTACATCTCCTTCCTGTGGCAGGTGGCCGACCTGGGCTGCACCCTCAACATGCCCCTGCTCCGAGACGGAGCAAGGCTACTGACCAAGCTCATGCCCCCAGGTACACACACACACACATGTATACACACAGGCCTCACTATTAGATGGTTGTGTTTAGATACTGCAAGCTGGTTGTGGTTGTGTTTAGATACTGCTAGCTGGTTGTGTTTAGATACTGCTAGCTGGTTGTGTTTAGATACTGCTAGCTGGTTGTGGTTGTGTTTAGATACTGCTAGCTGGTTGTGTTTAGATCCTGCTAGCTGGTTGTGGTTGTGTTTAGATCCTGCTAGCTGCTTGTGTTTAGATACCGCTAGCTGGTTGTGTTTAGATACTGCTAGCTGGTTGTGTTTAGATACTGCTAGCTGGTTGTGGTTGTGTTTAGATACTGCTAGCTGGTTGTGGTTGTGTTTAGATACTGCTAGCTGGTTGTGTTTAGATACTGCTAGCTGGTTGTGTTTAGATACTGCTAGCTGGTTGTGTTTAGATACTGCTAGCTGGTTGTGGTTGTGTTTAGATACTGCTAGCTGCTTGTGGTTGTGTTTAGACACCAGCACGGTGGAGAACCTGCGAGCCATCTGTCTGGACCACGCCAAGCTGGGGGAGAACAGCCTCAGCCCCACCCTGGACTCGCGCTTCTTCGGCCCCTCGCCTTCCCAAGTGCTTTACCTCACCGAGGTGGGTAGCGGAGGAAGAGGGATGTGTGTGTGTGTGAGAAGTGGTTCAGCTCGCTTTTCCAGTATAAATACAGCCCACCTGTGGCTAGATGTGTGTCCATTCCTGCCCTCCTCGCCCCCCTGAGTGACTCCCTCCCCAGGGGGTGTACGCTCTGCTCATGCCCTCCCTCCCCAGGGGGTGTACGCTCTGCTCATGCCCTCCCTCCCTCCCCAGGGGGTGTACGCTCTGCTCATGCCCTCCCTCCTTCCCCAGGGGGTGTACGCTCTGCTCATGCCCTCCCTCCCTCCCCAGGGGGTGTACGCTCTGCTCATGCCCTCCCTCCCTCCCCAGGGGGTGTACGCTCTGCTCATGCCCTCCCTCCTTCCCCAGGGGGTGTACGCTCTGCTCATGCCCTCCCTCCCTCCCCAGGTGGTGTACGCTCTGCTCATGCCCTCCCTCCTTCCCCAGGGGGTGTACGCTCTGCTCATGCCCTCCCTCCCTCCCTCCCCAGGGGGTGTACGCTCTGCTCATGCCCTCCCTCCCTCCCCAGGGGGTGTACGCTCTGCTTATGCCCTCCCTCCCTCCCCAGGTGGTGTACGCTCTGCTCATGCCCTCCCTCCCTCCCCAGGTGGTGTACGCTCTGCTCATGCCCTCCCTCCCTCCCTCCCTCCCCAGGTGGTGTACGCTCTGCTCATGCCCTCCCTCCCTCCCCAGGGGGTGTACGCTCTGCTTATGCCCTCCCTCCCTCCCTCCCCAGGTGGTGTACGCTCTGCTCATGCCCCCCCTTCCTCCCCAGGTGGTGTACGCTCTGCTCATGCCCTCCCTCCCTCCCCAGGGGGTGTACGCTCTGCTCATGCCCTCCCTCCCTCCCTCCCCAGGTGGTGTACGCTCTGCTCATGCCCTCCCTCCCTCCCCAGGTGGTGTACGCTCTGCTTATGCCCTCCCTCCCTCCCTCCCCAGGTGGTGTACGCTCTGCTCATGCCCTCCCTCCCTCCCTCCCCAGGTGGTGTACGCTCTGCTCATGCCCTCCCTCCCTCCCTCCCCAGGTGGT
The DNA here is from genome assembly GCA_023658055.1 of Thaleichthys pacificus. Classification (NCBI taxonomy): domain Eukaryota; kingdom Metazoa; phylum Chordata; class Actinopteri; order Osmeriformes; family Osmeridae; genus Thaleichthys; species Thaleichthys pacificus. The sequence goes on from CM042873.1 coordinate 510,056, forward strand.
GTACGCTCTGCTCATGCCCTCCCTCCCTCCCCAGGTGGTGTACGCTCTGCTCATGCCCTCCCTCCCTCCCCAGGTGGTGTACGCTCTGCTCATGCCCTCCCTCCCTCCCTCCCTCCCCAGGTGGTGTACGCTCTGCTCATGCCCTCCCTCCCTCCCCAGGGGGTGTACGCTCTGCTCATGCCCTCCCTCCCTCCCCAGGTGGTGTACGCTCTGCTCATGCCCTCCCTCCCTCCCCAGGTGGTGTACGCTCTGCTCATGCCCTCCCTCCCTCCCTCCCCAGGTGGTGTACGCTCTGCTCATGCCCTCCCTCCCTCCCTCCCCAGGTGGTGTACGCTCTGCTCATGCCCTCCCTCCCTCCCTCCCCAGGTGGTGTACGCTCTGCTCATGCCTGCCAGTGGCACCCTGGGAGAGGACGCCTGCGACTTCCAGTTCAACTTCCTGAAGAGCGGCGGGCTCCCGCTCGTACTGAGCATGCTCACCAGGAACAACTTCCTGCCCAGCGCCGACATGGAGACCCGTCGGGGGGCGTACCTCAACGCCCTGAAGATCGCCAAGCTGCTGCTCACCGCCGTGGGCTTCGGGCACGTGAAGGCGGTGGCAGAGGCGTGCCAGCCGGTGGTGGAGGGCACCAACCCAGCCTCGCCGGTAAATAACCCTGTAAGACTTGTTCACCGAGGAGAGCGGCGCCTCACAGACCCCCTTTGACCCCCTCCTCCCCCCGTGTGAGGAGAGCCCCAGTCCTAACTCCTCTGTGCTTCCAGATCAACCAGGCCACACACGACCAGGCGCTGGTGCTGCAGAATGCGCTCCAGAACATCCCAAACCCCGCCTCTGAGTGCATGCTGCGCAACGTGGCCATCCGGTTGGCTCAGCAGATCTCTGACGAGGTGAGGACACGCCCCCTCAGGCCGTCTGTCGCAAACGTCAAGCTCGTAGATTTAGATACACTTGACATTAAGGTTACATTAACAACAGAACTACACATACATACCTATAATGAGGTAGGATTGGTATAGGTAGGTTTTATTGGTATAGTTCAAGTTGTACAAATGTTTTAGGGAAAATGTAAACGTTTATTTCATTCCTAAAGCCTGAATGTGACTGTTTCCTCCGGTGTCTCCAGCAGAACTTCTTCCAGGCGTCCAAGTACATCCCAGACATCTGTGTGATCCGGGCGGTGCAGAAGATCGTGTGGGCGTCAGGCTGCGGCACTGTGCAGCTGGTCTTCAGCTCCAACGAAGATATCAGCCAGATCTACGAGAAGGTGACAGCCACTCACGCCAGACTCCCTGTCTGTCAGTCTGTGTGTGTGTCCTCTTGTGTGTGTCTGTGTGTGTGTGTGTTAACCCGTGTCTCCCCGTGTAGACGAACGCGGGGCAGGAGCCAGATGGGGAGGATGAGCAGGTGTGCTGCGAGGCCCTGGAGGTCATGACCCTGTGTTTCGCCCTGCTGCCCACGGCCCTGGACACCCTCAGCAAGGAGAAGGCCTGGCAAACCTTCATCATAGATCTGCTGCTGCACTGCCACAGCAAGTACGTACGGCTGGCTGTCTCTCTCTCTCTCTCTCTCTCTCTCTCTCTCTCTCTGTCCTCCTCCCTCACGACTCCGTCCTCACACCCCTCTGACGTGTGTGTGTGTGTGTGTGCAGGTCTGTGAGGCAGATGGCCCAGGAGCAGTTCTTCCTCATGGCCACCAGGTGCTGCATGGGCCACAGACCCCTCCTGTTCTTCATAACCCTGCTGTTCACCGTGTTGGGGGTGAGTCTGTCCTCCCCTCACACCTGCTGCTGCCTGCCTGGGAGCGCCAGGCAGCTGAGGAGGTGTTAGTTGAGGTGTGACCCTGTCTGAAAGCCTTTCTCTTGTGAACGCTGTGAGTATTGATCTCTCCAGACGACAGCGAAGGAGCGGGCGAAGCAGGCTGGAGACTACTTCACCCTGCTGAGACACCTCCTCAACTACGCCTACAACAGCAACATCAACCTGCCCAACGCCGAGGTGCTGCTCAACAACCAGATCGCCTGGCTCAAGAGGATCAGGGTGAGCCCCAGACCACCTCTCTAACTTCCCCCATCGTGGCTGTCCTGGAGTGTGCGGTGTGCTGGTCGGAGAGACTGTTGTGGTGATGGTGTGTTGTCTTGTCAGGACGAGGTGAAACGGTCGGGGGAGACTGGGGTGGAGGAGACCATTCTGGAAGGTCACCTGGGGGTCACCAAGGAGCTGCTCTCTTTCCAGACTCCACAGAAGAAGTTCTACATCGGCTGTGAGACGGGAGGGGCTAACCTCATCAAGGTGAGTCTGCTTCCTGTAAAGCGATGTACAAGGGGGGGATTTGAACCTGATACCTCTTGATCTGCAGTCAAATGAGCTACCGCCTAGCTATACCCGTCCGCTTGAACAACTGTTATCCCTCTCTCTCCCCATCTCCTTCCCTCCCTCCAGGAGCTGATAGATGACTTCATCTTCCCAGCGTCTAACGTGTACCTGCAGTACATGAAGAGCGGGGAGTTCCCCCCAGAGCAGGCCATCCCAGTGTGCAGCAGCCCCGCCTCCATCAGCGCAGGCTTGGAGCTGCTGGTGGCGCTGGCGGTGGGCTGTGTACGCAACCTCAAGCAGATCGTCGACACGCTCACCGACATGTACTACCTAGGTAAACACCTTCGACGTAAGCTACACTTACATTGTATTCACTGAGGAGCGCCAGTTATTCAGGAACTTTTATTGGAAGAGTAACAACCTTTCTTGTATTTATAAAGGCGTCAGTAAAGGGAATTGAACAAAATGAAATGGACTACTTTCCTTCTCCTCCCCCAGGCTGTGAGTCTCTGACGGAGTGGGAGTATCTGCCCCCCGTAGGCCCGCGGCCCACCAAGGGCTTCGTGGGGCTGAAGAACGCGGGCGCCACCTGCTACATGAACTCGGTCATCCAGCAGCTCTACATGATCCCGCCCATACGCAACGGCATCCTGGCCGTGGAGGGGACCGGCTCCGACGTGGACGAAGACACGTCAGGAGACGAGAAGCAGGAGAGCGAGGTGAGACAGGAGACAGGGTCCAGGATAGGAGGGGTGAGACAGGAGACAGGGTCCAGGCTAGGAGGGGTGAGACAGGAGACAGGGTCCAGGCTAGGAGGGTCTGGTCTAGTTCCTGTGTGTCGCTATGGACCGAACATAAAGTCACGTGTGTTGTTGTTGTCGTCAGGGTAATGCAGACCCTCGGGACGAAGTGTTTAACTACAACCACCAGTTTGACGACAAGCCCAAGTCTGAGGACAGGAAGGAGTACAACATGGGGGTGCTGCGCCACCTGCAGGTCATCTTTGGTCACCTGGCCGCCTCCAGGCTGCAGTACTACGTCCCCAGAGGGTTCTGGAAGCAGTTCAGGTAGGTTCCACACTGCAACCATCGTCTCTCGTTTGGTCGCAAGTCCAGGGTCCAGTATCATATTCTTTCATTTAGAAAATGAGTATGGAAGCAAATCAGTGACATCATGTTTTGAATTTTAAAAGGCATTGAATACTTAATATTGAAATGTAAACACCACCGAATATGTTGGTTTAGAATTCACCTCTTTTAAAAATTGCTATATGAATTTAAAGGAAAAACAAATTCAAGCTTCAGAAATTCAAAGAGAACAAAATTCAGGCTGCTTAAAGTGGAAAGGTGAAATTCAGATCCCCAAGATTGGAGTCAAGCATTGGAGTCAAAAGAAATCTGTTTGTTTTGTTTTGTTATGTCAATATTAAGTCTTCAATGACTTTCAAATTCAAAACATGATGTCACTGATTTGCTTCCATCGTAGAGCCTGTATCATAAGTGATGTCCACAGATCAACACCTATAACCAACCCAAACTCTCAGTAGGTGTAGTTATTCTGTTTCCTTAATTCCTCCCTCTTGTATTCCCCTCCCTCCCTCCCCCCCTCCCTCCCTCCCTCCCCCCCCTGCAGGTTGTGGGGGGAGCCGGTGAACCTGCGCGAGCAGCACGATGCGCTGGAGTTCTTTAACTCCCTGGTGGACAGTCTGGACGAGGCTCTGAAGGCCCTGGGACATGCCTCCATGCTCAGCAAGGTGCTGGGGGGCTCCTTCGCCGACCAGAAGATCTGCCAGGGCTGTCCTCACAGGTACACACACACACTACAGGACACAGGTACACACACACACAACATGTATGGTACCAGTGCATCAGAGTGTGTGTGTGTGTGTGTATAGGTACGAGTGTGAGGAGTCCTTCACCACGTTGAACGTGGACATCAGAAACCACCAGAACCTTCTGGACTCCATGGAGCAGTACGTGAAGGGAGACCTGCTGGAGGGGGCCAACGCCTACCACTGTGAAAAGTGCAACAAAAAGGTTCCTGTCCTTTTCTCCTGACCTGTGGCTTGCTTCCTCTGATCCGAGTGTCCTGCTGTTTGATGTTAACACCCAGACTGTGAACGTCATTCTCTCTATTGCTCTTATACCGCTTCAGATATGGAAATATGGAAATTGTATTACTTGGATGTCACACTGAATACACCTTTTGATCAGAGTGTGGTGCTGTGTGTGCTAGCCTGGCCTGACGAGGTGCTGTGTGTGCTAGCCTGGCCTGGCGTGGTGCTGTGTGTGCTAGCCTGGCCTGACGAGGTGCTGTGTGTGCTAGCCTGGCCTGACGAGGTGCTGTGTGTGCTAGCCTGGCCTGGCGTGGTGCTGTGTGTGCTAGCCTGGCCTGACGAGGTGCTGTGTGTGCTAGCCTGGCCTGACGAGGTGCTGTGTGTGCTAGCCTGGCCTGACGAGGTGCTGTGTGTGCTAGCCTGGCCTGACGAGGTGCTGTGTGTGCTAGCCTGGCCTGACGAGGTGCTGTGTGTGCTAGCCTGGCCTGACGAGGTGCTGTGTGTGCTAGCCTGGCCTGACGTGGTGCTGTGTGTGCTAGCCTGGCCTGACGAGGTGCTGTGTGTGCTAGCCTGGCCTGACGAGGTGCTGTGTGTGCTAGCCTGGCCTGACTTGGTGCTGTGTGTGCTAGCCTGGCCTGACCTGGTGCTGTGTGTGCTAGCCTGGCCTGACCTGGTGCTGTGTGTGCTAGCCTGGCCTGGCGTGATGCTGTGTGTGCTAGCCTGGCCTGACGTGGTGCTGTGTGTGCTAGCCTGGCCTGGCGTGATGCTGTGTGTGCTAGCCTGGCCTGACTTGGTGCTGTGTGTGCTAGCCTGGCCTGACGAGGTGCTGTGTGTGCTAGCCTGGCCTGACCTGGTGCTGTGTGTGCTAGCCTGGCCTGACGAGGTGCTGTGTGTGCTAGCCTGGCCTGGCGTGATGCTGTGTGTGCTAGCCTGGCCTGACGAGGTGCTGTGTGTGCTAGCCTGGCCTGGCGTGATGCTGTGTGTGCTAGCCTGGCCTGACCTGGTGCTGTGTTTGTCAGGTGGACACGGTGAAGAGGCTACTCATTAAGAAGCTGCCCCCGGTCCTGGCCATCCAGCTGAAGCGCTTCGACTACGACTGGGAGAGGGAGTGTGCCATCAAGTTCAACGACTACTTTGAGTTCCCCCGCGAGCTGGACATGGAGCCCTACACCGTGGCGGGCGTGGCCAAGCTGGAGGGGGACGATGGGAACCCAGAGAGCCAGGTACCTGACTCCCCCTCGTTAAGACTGCAGCTGCAGAACTTTGTTGTGCTGATGTTTGACCTGCTGTCTTCTCTCCTTTTTGTGCACCTGCTTATCTTTCCTCCCCCTCCCCCCCCCGTCCTCCCTGCTCCTGTCAGATGATCCAGCAGAACGAGCCGTCCGAACCCGAGCCCCCTGGCTGCAGTTCCCGATACCGCCTGGTGGGGGTGCTGGTGCACTCGGGCCAGGCCAGCGGGGGACATTACTACTCCTACATCATCCAGCGAGACGGCTCCAGGGGCGACAGCGGCCAGAGAGACGTCTCCGGGGGCGACAGCGGCCAGAGAGACCGCTGGTACAAGTTTGACGACGGCGACGTGACGGAGTGCAAGATGGACGACGAGGAGGAGATGAAGAGCCAGTGCTTCGGGGGGGAGTACATGGGGGAGGTGTTCGACCACATGATGAAGAGGATGTCGTACCGCCGGCAGAAGCGCTGGTGGAACGCCTACATCCTGTTCTACGAGAGGATGGACACGCAGGGAGGAGCCCCAGCCGACGCCGAGCTCGCCAAGTGCATCTCCGAGCTCACAGTCTCTCCACCCACCACCCCGCGACAGGTACGGCCTGAACACGTGTGTGTGTGTGTGAGTGTGTGAACCTTGGTTTGTCGCTGTGTGGGCTAAGTTGTGTATGGGCTATTTATGATTCATACTCACACAGGTACCTTATGGTGTACTGGGTCTTAAGCCCCTCCTCACACACCTTAACCAGACCTGTATGCACCTTGTCCTGTTCCTTGTCACATACCTCCCCTTCCTCTTCCTGCTGGAGCAGGTGAAGATGCCAGGGGCCATTGAGTGCAGCGTGAGGAAGCAGAACGTGCAGTTCATGCACAGCCGCATGCAGTACAGCCTGGAGTACTTTCAGTTCATCAAGAAACTGCTGACCTGCAACAGCGTCTACCTCAACCCTCCTCCAGGTACCTGCTGCCCCCCTGCTGCCCCTCTGCTGCCCCTCTGCTGCCCCTCTGCTGCCCCTCTGCTGCCCCCCTGCTGTCCCCCTGCTGCCCTCTGCTGCCCCCCTGCTGCCCCCCTGCTGCCCCTCTGCTGCCCCTCTGCTGCCCCCCTGCTGCCCCCCTGCTGCCCCCCTGCTGCCCCTCTGCTGCCCCCCTGCTGCCCCCCTGCTGCCCCCCTGCTGCTCCCCCGGTCCTGCTGCTCCTCACCTCCCCCCTCCCCCAGCCCTCACCTCTTCCTTCCTTCCCTCACCTCCTCACCTCCCCCAGCCCTCACCTCCTCACCTCCCCCAGCCCTCACCTCCTCTCCTCCCCCAGCCCTCACCTCCTCTCCTCCCCCAGCCCTCACCTCCTCTCCTCCCCCAGCCCTCACCTCCTCTCCTCCCCCAGCCCTCACCTCCTCTCCTCCCCCAGCCCTCACCTCCTCACCTCTCCTTCCCCCAGTCTGGACCTGAGAATACAGGTGTCTGTGGTCCTTACTGTTTTATCTCTCTCTCTCTCTCTCTCTCTGTCTCTCTGTCTCAGGTCAGGACCACCTGTTACCTGAGGCGGAGGAGATCGCTATGATCAGCATTCAGTTGGCGGCTCGCTTCCTGTTCAGCACCGGCTTCCACACCAAGAAGGTGGTCCGAGGGCCAGCCAGCGACTGGTGAGGAAGCAGCATGTCTTACTGTGTGACTCACTTCATCTGGGGCAGTTTCATCAGAGGTGCTGATTGATCACTGAAAATACCTGTTTGTCTTCCACGCCCATCCTCCCCCCCCTCCCTCCCCCCCCCTCCCTCAGGTATGATGCTCTCTGCATCCTGCTGCGCCACAGTAAGAATGTCCGCTGCTGGTTCTCCCACAGCGTGCTGTTCTCCTACCCCACACGCTTCTCAGAGCACCTGCTGGAGTGTCCTAGTGCAGAGGTGCGCGGGGCCTTCGCCAAGCTCATCGTCTTCATCGCACACTTCTCCCTGCAGGACGGGCCCTGCCCCGCCCCCACCACCTCCCCGGGGGGAACCACACAGGTGAGAGGGGGAGGGATGGATGGAGGATTGAGGAAGAGAGGGAGGGATGGATGGAGGATTGAGGAAGAGAGGGAGGGATGAAGGACTGAGGAAGAGAGGGGAAATAGGAGCATGGTGTGTGAGGAGGGGAACGTGCTGACCTCTGCCCTCTGCCCCCACCAGGCATGTGATAACCTGAGTCTGAGCGACCACCTGCTGAGAGCAGTGCTCAACCTGCTGAGGAGGGAGGTGTCAGAGCACGGCCGCCACCTGCAGCAGTACTTCAACCTGTTCGTCATGTATGCCAACCTGGGTGAGCGAGCCTGTGGGAGATTCTGTGTGTGTCTTGTTTAACCACGCAAGGCATGTTGTGTGAGATCCTCTCTGACACCCTCTCCTCCCTCCCTTCCTCTCCCTCCCTCCCTCTCCTCTCCCCTCTTCTCTCCTCACCTCTCCTCCCTCCCTCCTCCAGGCCTGGCAGAGAAGAGCCAGCTGTTGAAGTTGAATGTGCCTGCCACCTTCATGCTGGTAGCCCTGGACGAGGGCCCGGGGCCCCCCATCAAGTACCAGTACGCTGAGCTGGGCAAGCTGTACACCGTGGTGTCCCAGCTGCTGCGCTGCTGCGACGTGTCTGCTCGCATGCAGTCCTCCATAAACGGTCAGGCTCTCTCTCTCTCTCTCTCTCTCTCTGTTCCTCCCCCATCTCCCTGTCCCTCCCTCTCCTCTCCTGGTTACTGTATGTATCATGCTTCCCCTCTCTGGTCTCTCTCCAGGTAACCCAGCCCTGCCCAACCCCTACGGAGATCCCAGCCTCACGGCTCCCATCACACCCCTGCAGCAGCTGGTGGCGGAGATCCTGTTTGTGAGGACGAGCTACGTGAAGAAGATCATCGAGGACTGCAGCAACTCGGAGGAGACGGTGAAGCTGCTGCGCTTCAGCTGCTGGGAGAACCCCCAGTTCTCCTCCACCGTGCTCAGTGAGCTGCTCTGGCAGGTGAGGGGCAGCCTGTACACTAACACCTGCTCTGGCAGGTGAGGGGCAGCCTGTACACTAACACCTGCTCTGGCAGGTGAGGGGCAGCCTGTACACTAACACCTGCTCTGGCAGGTGAGGGGCAGCCTGTACACTAACACCTGCTCTGGCAGGTGAGGGGCAGCCTGTACACTAACACCTGCTCATGTGCTCTCCTCTCCCTGTCCTGCCTCTAGGTGGCGTACTCCTACACCTACGAGCTCAGGCCTTACCTGGACCTGCTGCTACAGATCCTGCTCATCGAGGACTCCTGGCAGACACACAGGTGAGTCACTTACACCCTCACACACACACACACCATCACACACCATCACACACACACACCCTCACACTTACACACACACACACACACACTCACACACCCTTTCACACACCCTTACACTCACACCCTCACACACACAGTGCTGTGCTCTGCTGAGACGTTCTGCTCCCTGTGTTCAGGATCCACAACGTTCTGAAGGGTATCCCTGACGACCGTGACGGGCTGTTCGACACCATCCAGCGCTCCAAGAACCACTACCAGAAACGAGCCTACCAGTGTATCAAGTGCATGGTGGCCCTCTTCAGTACCTGCACCGTGGCCTACCAGATCCTGCAGGTACTGTCCTGTACTAACCCTACCACACACTGCAGTCCTGTTCTAACCCTACCACACACTGCAGTCCTGTTCTAACCCTACCACACACTGCAGTCCTGTTCTAACCCTACCACACACTGCAGTCCTGTTCTAACCCTACCACACACTGCAGTCCTGTTCTAACCCTACCACACACTGCAGTCCTGTTCTAACCCTACCACACACTGCAGTCCTGTTCTAACTTGTGTGTGTGTGTGTGTGTCTCCAGAGCAACGGGGACCTGAAGCGTAAGTGGACGTGGGCGGTGGAGTGGCTGGGTGACGAGCTGGAGAGGAGGCCGTACACAGGGAACCCCCAGTACACCTACAACAACTGGTCTCCTCCCGTCCAGAGCAACGAGACGTCCAACGGCTACTTCCTGGAGCGCTCGCACAGCGCTCGCATGACCCTGGCCAAGGCCTGCGAACTCTGCCCTGAGGAGGTGTGTGTGTGGGAGTTGCTATGATGAAGATGGTTGATAATAATAATACACTTATTTAGCAGATGCTTGTATTCAAACTTACGTTTACATTTAGTCATTTAGCAGACGCTCTTATCCAGAGCGACTTACAGGAAGTACTCCCTGTCCCGCTGTACGTTTGATTGGTTGATGTTTTCAGGAGCCCGATGACCAGGAGGCTCCAGATGATCACGACTCCTCCCCTCCCGAGGACACTGCACTGTACCCCCACCCCCCCGCTGGCACACAGTACCAACAGGTAACACACACCTGCACAGTACCAACAGGTAACACACACCTGCACAGTACCAACAGGTAACACACCTCCTTCAGTCTTCTCTCACAGCGACCCAGCACACGCCTAACCAAGCCTAACCCTGCCTGTCCTGTTCTCCTCTAAGTGTGGATGTTTGTTCCGTCCGCAGCAGAACAACCTCCCTCACGGCCAGCCTTACACCGGGCCAGCCGCTCAGCACATGAACGCACCACAGCGCCCCCCCCAGAGAGCGCAGGAGTCCTGGGAGACCACGGAGGAGGGAGTTCCCCCCCCGGTCCAGGCGAAAGAGTAACGAGACGACAGCAGGACCCCCCCTCCCCCCTTCCAACCCTCCAACCCTCATCCTCTCATCCAAACTTCTCTGCTCACCAAATGTTACCTGGTGGGAGAGCGAGGCTGTAGCACTCCTGTCCAGCTGTCCAGGGAGACTCCTCACCCGTCACCTCTGACCTCTGACCCCGGACCGGGCCACATTCTGCTCTCGAGTTCTGCTCGTAGTGTTTTAAAAAAACTAAACAGATGTGGGGATGGAAGGCATTCAACTCTCTCTGGCTCGCTCTGTCTCCGGCCCCTCGCTCTGTCTCCGGCCCCTCGCTCTGTCTCCGGCCCCTCGCTCTGTCTCCGGCCCCTCGCTCTGTCTCCGGCCCCTCGCTCTGTCTCCGGCCCCTCGCTCTGTCTCCGGCCCCTCGCTCTGTCTCCGGCCCCTCGCTCTGTCTCCGGCCCCTTGCTCTGTCTCCGGCCCCTTGCTCTGTCTCCGGCCCCTCGCTCTGTCTCCGGCCCACACAGACAGACAGAGAGAGAGAGAGAGAGAGAGCTGCTGACAGTCTAGAGGTGCAGCTCTGCCTGCAGGCGATGGTGATACGGACATTTCAGTTCCATGGAGACTAAAGACAATTTTGTGATGTTCAGGAAGCTGGATGGGATGACGGAGGTGTACATAGTGTGTTCACGTGGATAGTTCAACAAACTTCCACCTAGATGCTCGACCCCCACCCTTATTGGGAGAAGGCTGCCATGCTGGCCCTGGATACCCTAACCCCACCCCCACCCCACCCCCACCCCCCTGTGATATGAAAATGGGTCTGGAGGAATAAATATAGAATTAAAAGGAGGGAATAGAATTCCAGTTGTTGGCGTGTGAGTGAGGCTGGGCTGACGAGGTGGATGCGACTGCTTCCTGACGAGGTGGATGCGACTGCTTCCTGACGAGGTGGATGCTGACTGCTTCCTGGAGTGATTAGATCTCTCGCTGGCATTTTGCGTGGGGTCTTGACTGACATTGTTTGCAAAAGACAGGGGTGGCTTTTGGTTGGATTGTAAAGTGAAGTTTATGTCTCTCTCAAGCATCTCTCTCCCTTCCCTCTCTTTATCCTGTTTTCTAAAGCTACTATTTCTGCTTGTCATTTATAAGTGAGGACATTTTGAGTGAACCAGTATAATCTGTGTGAGCCAGTTTACAGCGGCAGTGTGCGGTTGTACTCGTTTCCAAATGGATGGAACACAGAACTACAATATAACTGTGCTGCTTACCAGCTGTCTCGCTTCTTTCTTCACCATCTTTCTTGTCCTACTTGAACACAGCCACAGTCTTACAACTCTCGCCCATTAACCGACAAAACGTTCTAGAGTAACTGCCTGTACGCTTACTGACTCGCTAAACCGAGTCTTCTTGAGTGTTCTTTAAGACTTCTGTACGCGACACCAGTAGACACTGTGCTTCAGTGGTAATATGAATGTGTGGTTTGTCATTATTTTCCCTTTGTTTTTGGAGCAATTTCTTGAAATTGTCAAAATGTTGCAGAATTTTCCCTCGGCCCTTGTTTTAAAGACTCCTAAGGCTGTTTTATTTGAATTTCATTTGGGGGTTGTTTTTTTTCCCGTTTTTTTTCCAGGTGGAAAGAAAATGCAAAGTATCAGTTAATTGAATAGGAACTTTGATCCCGTCACTTGGAAGGTGATTATACTTGTCAGAGTTCCGTGCTCTGAGTGGTGTCACTAGGTGTGGCCATGATGTGACTCCCAGAGCCGACACACAGTTTGCTGTGTTTTTCTATGTCCTAGTACAGTTCCCACCACCAAGAATGCATAGAAAATGCTATCTTGACATTGTTCTTATATCATCTATGGTACAGTGTAAATACATAATGCACGCAAAAAAAAAGAAAGAAAATAAACTGGATATTGTGTTCAGTGGAATTGCCAACAGTACTTTACATGAACCCAAGGAAGTTGAAAACCCAAGACTGGAGTTGACACAAAATGTCTGCCAAAACCAAAACTGGCCTGTAAGGACAAGAGGTGAAGGAGATGCAGCTGCCTCCACCGTGAGCATCCTGGGAGATGAACGGCAGTGTGGGAAGGATGACGGTGGTTGTGGAACCCCTAGAGGGGTGGATAGAATGTTAGAATGTTGGATCCTTCCAGAACCCAGCCCAGAGCACTACACATCCCTGGCTTCTCACTTCTTCCATTTAAGAATGCTTTATTTTCAGACTGCAACGTCTTACTGCTTTTCTTTGTTAGTTTTTTTTGTTGTTGTAAATTGTCAATTCAGGATCAGATATGCCTTCTGATTTTGTTTGTATTTTGTTTGAATAATTCAAAAGCTCTTTTGTGAAACATGCATGGATGGTTATATGCCCCCAATCTGCCTTAGAGCACTGTACAAACCCAGCACACTGTAAAATTATACTTTAAGAAAAGGAAAAATAAATCGTATTTGAATTATTTTATTTGTTTTCATTCCCAGTTTACTGGATGCAAAGTATAAAATAGCCTAGTTGACTTTCAAATGTTTTTATTTCTGACGGATCAGTAGAGGTTAGTCCACAATAACACCATCTGTTCTGCAGATCCAGTTTACTGGCTTCAGGAACGTTTCAGTCCCGTATGAATGAGAAGGTGTTTGGTATGACCAAGTACAAATTATTTGTTGTTTTTTAAGTAGATTTTTCTGGTATCTGTACTTTACTTCACTATTTATTTTTGCTTTTTACTCTGTTTTAGTTTGTCTGTCCTCTTCCCGCTCCTTTCACTGTGTAAAAAAAAAAAAAAAAAAAGTTTTGGAAAAAAGTTTTGAAAGGTTGCAAAAATAATTGTGAAAGGTCCAAAAAAAAAGAAAAGAGGGAGATGTTTGACAACATAGCAGCGTGTCTATAGTGTATCTTTGTATTCATATGATGTGAGGTCCAGTTACCAGGCGTGACACTAAAACAGGTAGCACTAGTAGTGATGGCTACTTTTTACTGAAGTAGGCCTACATGTCAAGCCCACACTACTTTAACTTGAGTGAAAAAAGTGTAGTCAGTTCTCTTTTTTAGTCTTTTTAAACATGAGTAGGCCTATCGGTAGCCTACTACTTGAGTAGCTAAAGGATGTGTGAACTTTGCTAATGGATATGATTAATCTTCGTTCTGCAGTTAAATTGCACCAGTGTTGTACATGGGAAGAGGGAAAGTGTTGGAGAGCAGAGCAGGCTTTTGAGCCCAAGAATTACAACTTGGCAGCGTCCATCTAACAGCCCTCCTCTAAACCTCTAGTCAAACGGAAGGCCTGAACACTTCTGTCGAATATAGCCTCTAAAGCCGCACTTTGGCTGATCCCCGAGCAAGCATCTGCTGAGCCGTCCTCGGGCCGACCACCCGACCAGACACCAGCCTAATCTATCACGTCTACATTTCAAGGCCCCATGAAGTGAATGTCAAATCCGACTGTGGATCTGCGTGAATCAATGTCAATACAGTTTTCCCCACTCGTTTCCCTAACAACCACACTGTTTCCCAGCTCCGTCTCACCAGTGGGTGGAACGTTAACGCAGCATTAAAAAGGCAAAGAGTGGATGTGTGATTCACATAGAGAGACTTTATTTACTTTTTTTTATCTAGCGAATAGCGCGTAGTACATTTAATTAAATTCCGCTAATTGACATAATCTTTCAAATAGATTTAATACAGTAACTTTCAAAACCTAATGTAAAAATAAATAAATTATGAAAGTAAACACAAACGCACTCTTCGCAGTGGTATTTGTTAGAAATGCATAGCTACAGCTAAACGCTGAATGTGAAGGGTATGGTGTAAACATGACGCCAGCCCGCTGCTGCTCTGTCATCAGGTGACGGTGACAGGTTCCAAATCTAAGCGTCGCGATAAGTAGCGAGCCTGCTTGAGTCAGCTCAACCAATAACATTCCTCCGTCGGTGTCCTAGTTCCATTACAGCAGCACACGGACCACAAGCTATTAGTTTCGGTAGCATTTGCAAAGCTTCCACCGGACTCGGGCTAAGCCAACGTTACTGCATTAAATAAGCATAAAGCTAATATAATTTAAAATACCAAGATATATACATCAACATATATTGCCTAACGTTATACATTTTTGGGGGAAACTTACAAAGGAGGGCGGCCAAGCGGCGGACCTACTAGGAAGACAAACCGGCAAACAAAGAGATCCTTTTTTGACGTCAAAATTTTTCCTCAATATTCCTTAGTTATGAGTCATGTGGCCGTCGAAAATGTACACGGTCTAGAACAGCAGGTGAGTTTTCATTTTTAAATCTACGTTTTAATTGTCTTGTCATTCATTTGGAATCAAAAGTCAAAAAAAGATCGTGGACAGCAGTGGGCCGGCTTGTTAGCTGCATTATGCTAGTCCGGCTAATGTTAGCTAGGCTAGCTTTGCTAGCTAAACTGCGTGTGTCGTCGTATCTGGTTAAAATGGAGGTCGACTGTGGTGTTAGGTAGTGGGGAGACGAGTGATGATGGCGGTACCTCGCGTCCTAGCTAAAATGCCGAGTGCGACATTATCGCCCAGTGCGAATCTGATAGCTAAACTTGGGTATTCCGTTTACTTTACTAGTTTGGAGTAGAATGTCGTACTGTCAATTTACGTAACATGTGGTTTGCTTGATTTATTAATTTGCCGACTAGCTGTGGGCTATAGCTAGCTCTAGGTAGCGCTAGCCTTGGCCTTGCTGCTAGGAAAACTGGCCGCGGTGTTCGCTCCGCCTAGCTGATGCCGGTAAAGGCTGCCAGTCAGCAGTCTGGCATTTTTTGGATGTAATTGTTATCTTCATCACTGTCGTGTTTGGAAGAACAGAAACCAGCTAACAAATTGACGGTCACTAACAAACTACCGTCATCCATAGTTTGACGTTTTGTAGTTTATTTACCTCGCATCTTTGATGGAAATGTGCCCGTTAGCCATGCTGGTCGCAGGCCCTCTTCTGAAACTGGAAATAAATGACCCCATTTGCGTCTTATTAGTTACGCATCACGGGCATCTGAGATCTACATCCGTCACCTTAAACCAACAGAGAATAGAGTTACGTTCTTGATTTAAAAAACACAGATTATTGACTCTGATTGTCTAGCATACGAAATACATTAGGGTCCACGTCTATAGTTCTGTCTGCACTAGTCATTCCCACAGTTGACTTTTAGATGCCTTTCGTGGACCAACAGTATACGAAAGTTGCAATGTGCGCTGATTACGTGCAGTGCAACCCGGACTAACCAGACCTGATGTGTGCTAAATGCTGACAGGGAGCCGCTGCTGTGTAAGGGATAGTTGGCATGTTTGGTGTCAGGTGATGCTTAACAGTGCTTCTCCTCTTCCTTACAGCTTGCTGTTCTGGACTTGGGTTCTATTGACGGTCAGGGTGGTGGCACTGGCAGTAAGTAACATGCATTCTTATCCTCTTCTGACACAGTCTCTGGCCCTTAAGAGACACGGACACAGGCCACAGGCTCTTTTTAGGCCTTTGGCCCTTTTCGTTAGGCATACTGTTTTGTTTTGCTCAAGGGAGTGGAGCCATGTCCATTTGCGGGGGTAGATGAGCCACTTGAGATTAAGACCAGTAATCCAGGATCCCCCTGACAGTGTTTGTGTCTGTTGTGCTGTGCTGCCCCTGTTCTCACGAGTCTGTCTCTCTAGGGCGTTACATTCCACCTCATTTACGGAACAAAGAGGCTGCCACAAATGGTAAGTGTCGACTCCCCCGACGTACAGGGTGGAGGTAAGGGCCCCTAACCTTGACTACCAAGGACCCGTCAAAGCAGTGTCTCAATTGATTGCACACCATAGTTCACCATCACTCCTAGAACCCCCTCCTCTCCAACAACACTCAACCACAGCGGTTCCCTTCCTCTCCTTCCAGACTCCGTCCCCTAAACACCTGGGAACTGATTTAGAAATCCTCCTGTAGATCTAACTGAAGCAGAGCATGAGCGCGCTGCCACGCTGCAGGGAGGCTGGCGAAGTGCCTCGTGGTTTGACAGTTTCTGGGCTTTTGCTCATCTGAACACCAGGCTCAGGTCCATGCTCTCCTAAGGCAGACTCCTCCCACTACCACACACACCGGCAGCATGTTCTTAATCATGAAGACGGTTTAGACACTACCCCTACCATGACGCTGTTCGCTTTTTCTTCTTTTTCTTACAACAGAAAATGCTTATTCCTCTGCTAGACAGAGCTCTTACTCCATGGCACCTGGAAGGAGCCGTCAGTCCCTTTCTGACGGCTTTTCAGCTGAGGGAAGCTCTGGCGTTTCAGGAACAGTTTTATTCATAATTTCTTTAATGGCATGCATTCATTAATTGCTTGCCGACGCAAAAGCCTCAATCTGATTGGAGCGCCAATGCTATGATGTCGTCCTGTTTGGTGAAGGACAGCAGACATGTTCTGTGTGTTTTGGAAGCGAAGCCTTCTGTGATTGGTGGCCCGGAGACAGGGCATTCTGTGATTGGTGGCCCGGAGACAGGGCCTTCTGTGATTGGTGGCCCGGAGACAGGGCCTTCTGTGATTGGTGGACCGGAGACAGGGCTGGCTCCTCCATGCGTCAGTGGTGTTACCAGCTCATCTCCTCTACGGTCACACTGACTCTGTAAGCGAGGGACAGACGAGGTGGCAGGGGCTGCTTGCATAACTATGGTGTACCCTGGATTGGGACCTTGCTTTTGAGGCGACAGATGTTTGACCAGACGTTGTAATGTTGCCACTGCAGAGTAGCTAAGTATGTCTGGCCTGCGACTTACAGCTCTGTCTCTGTGGTGGCACCATGTTGGTTTGTACCATGTGACCTGCATATGAGGTGTGGGGAAGGTAAGATGATCTCAGGTCTGTGTCTCTTGATGTCCAACTTATTTTCCCTGCAGGTGTCACTAATCGATAACCAATGTGTTCTTAAATGTTTTGCTGAGATTTGACATGAGCACATGCAACTGACTAACATCCTTCGATGATGTCATGTGATTGTTTGGGAAGGTCACTGTCGTCATGTTCTCTCTTTCTTTCCCCCTTCTTCTTCTTCTTCTACCCCCAAGACTCCCCTGGAGGGTGGGACGGGGGACGCAGCAACGGCTTCGTCAACGGTTATCACGACAACCGCATGAATGGCGGCAATGGCTTTGGGCGCGGCCCCCCTCGCATGGAGAGGGGGCGGGGCGGTGGGGGGGGTTACCGTGGGAACAGGGGCGGGGCCTACAACCCCATCCAGCCCATGCAGACGGTGGGGTTCGGCGGGTACGAAAACAAAGATGGTGGCTGGGCCACGGCCAAGGATGCCTACACGAGCTTCGGGGGCAGAGCCGACAGGGGGAAGTCGGCCTTCTTCAACGACCGCGGCTCCGCTTCCAGAGGAAGGTTAGCAGACCAAGCTACACCCTCAAGCTACACCCTCAAGCTACACCACTCAGTCAAACTACACTAGTCATTTAAACATCGTTCCTTGACTCTGGCCACCTAAACGCTGTTAGAACCACGCACTTCTGATCCAGGATCTTCTGCTGTATGTTCTACTAAACACTGTTTGTACGTCATTATGGAGGAGATGTGACTGTTTTCTGTGTGGCTGTCAGGTACGAGCGCGGAGGGTTCAGCGGCGCGGGGAACAGCCGCTGGGTGGAGGACAGCAGGGACGACGAGGAATGGTCCAAACCCGTCCCCGCCAACGAGCGCCTAGAACAGTGAGCTCCCCCACCCTCCAGCCCCGCCTGCTTCAGACAACTGCCACCGTCTCATAGTAGTTCTTGCTGACTGTGTTGTGATCTTGCCCGCAGTGAGCTGTTCTCCGGAAGCAACACGGGTATTAACTTTGAGAAGTACGACGATATTCCTGTTGAAGCCACAGGCCAGAACTGCCCACGTCACATCGAGAGCGTGAGTCTGAATCAGGATGCTGTCAATCCCTCCAGAACCCCTCAGAGCTCAAACTCACTTCAGAGATCTATCTTCTGTTAGGCTTCTTTAACTACCTTTTTTGGGGACCAAATGTCCTCACAAGTGTAGTGGAACTTCAAGTGCTTTTTTACAGGGTTAGAATTACATCAAGGGTTAAGCTTAAGGGTTAGTGATTAGAGATGACACAATGTTGAATGATCGAGCCCCAGTAGGATAGAAAAACAAACGTGTGTTTGTGTGTGTTCCAGTTCCAGGACGTGGCGATGGGGGAGATCATCATGGGGAACATCGCGCTGAGTCGCTACACGCGCCCCACCCCCGTGCAGAAGTACGCCATCCCCATCATCAAGAACAAGAGAGACCTGATGGCCTGCGCCCAGACAGGTACCCACCCCCAACCACCCCCTGGAGGGCACACTGTCACCCAAGCAGCGGACGGGGGATTTAAACCTGCGACCCACTTCATCTGCAGTCACATGTTCTAGCACTGAGCTACACACACGCAAATGGTTGGGGGGATGGGTGTAGATCAGGGGTGTCAAAGTCAAATGGACGAAGGGCCAAATAAAAATTTTAGCTACAAGCCGAGGGCCGGACTGTTCGAATGTTCATTGAAAAAATTTTAAATGACGCATATAGTCTAGTGAACCTAATTGAACCTACTGAAAACCTAACAAATATATTCCAATATGATCAGATAAATAAAGCAATATTTTCTTATGGCTCTGTCAGTAATCTTTAATTTTCAACAGACACAAAAGACAAATTTCCTTTATATAAAAAGCCTTTGTTCCATGTCCATATTCTTGTTTTTGTCCGCGTGTTTCGTTTCATAATGTCGTCTCAGATTATACTCTTTCAGTACCGCCACACTTTCTCCACACAGAAGACACACAGGTTTTCCAGCTACCTCCGTAAACATATACTCCGACTCCCACCTTGTTTGAAACCCCCGGTTCTCAGTGTCCACTTTCCGTTTTGCCATTTTTGATGGGTATCTGAAAGTTAATTTTACTGTGATGCTGACGACTGCTGTGCCAATAAATATTGAAATGAAGCAGCCTACTGCTCGGTGCGTCACCGTTGCATTGTGGGAAATGTAGTATTGGTGCGTGTAAAAGATCTGCGGGCTGCCGGCTTGCTGCGGTCTGCGGGCCGGTTCTAATAATAAATCAAGATCATCCCAGGGGCCGTAAAAAACCTTCTCGCGGGCCGGATGTGGCCCGCGGGCCTTGACTCTGACATATGTGGTGTAGATCATTGGCTAGAGTATTTACAGATCAAGAGGTCACAGGTTCAAATCCCCCCTGCACTGTACGTCACTGAGGATAAGAGCTAAATTATACTTTATTACGGGAAGCTTGTGTAACCCTATTGTGTGTGTGTGTGGCAGGTTCTGGTAAGACTGCAGCCTTCCTTCTCCCCATGTTGAGTCAGATCTACACTGAGGGACCTGGAGAAGCACTCGCTGCTGCCAAAGCTTCAGGACAGGTGTGTGGGTGTGTTTGGAGCGTGTGTGTGTTTGGAGCGTGTGTGTGTTTGGAGCGTGTGTGTGTTTGGAGCGTGTGTGTGTTTGGAGCGTGTGTGTGTTTGGAGCGTGTGTGTGTTTGGAGCGTGTGTGTGTTTGGAGCGTGTGTGTGTTTGGAGCGTGTGTGTGTTTGGAGCGTGTGTGTGTTTGGAGCGTGTGTGTGTGGAAGTTGGGGAGGGTGGAGGTGTGTGTGGAGCGTGGAAGTTGGGGAGGGTGGAGGTGTGTGTGGAGCGTGGACGTTGGGGAGGGTGGAGGTTCATATTTCTTTGTGTAGTCATAACAACAGACAGCTTATATGTTTCTTGATGCGGCCCTGCAGGAGAACGGGAAGTACGGGAGGCGTAAGCAGTTCCCCATCGCCCTGGTCCTGGCCCCCACCAGAGAGCTGGCCCTGCAGATCTACGAGGAGGCCAGGAAGGTGAGCAGGCCGTCTCCCTCACACACACCCCTGCGTTCAGGACGGGGAGGGCCGGGAGGGGGAGGGGCCTGGCTGTGGAGGGGGAAGGGCATGGCTGTGGAGGGGGAGGGGCCTGGCTGTGGAGGCCTCCTGCTCTTTGTGTTCCCATGCCAGCCGGCGATGCTGGGATTACAGTTCTGCAGTGTAACATTATTTGTGCGCTCCTCCTCTCTCTCTCTCCTCCCCCCCCCCCCCCCCCCCCCAGGTCGCATACCGCTCTCGTGTGCGTCCCTGCGTGGTCTACGGAGGAGCAGACATTGGCCAGCAGATCAGAGACCTGGAGCGAGGCTGCCACCTGCTGGTGGCCACGCCCGGACGCCTGGTGGACATGATGGAGAGGGGCAAGATCGGCCTGGACTACTGCAAGTACGGAGGGAGCGAGGGGGAGGGTGTGAGAGAGACAGGGAGGGGGAGGAGGGAGGCTGGATGGGAGCGAGCCAGGTGACCTGGTGGAGTCCCAGAGGCAGCCCCCCTGCTGTGTTGTGTAGCCCTGTGGTGACCCCTGACCTCTGCCCCAGTTACCTGGTGCTGGACGAGGCTGACCGCATGCTGGACATGGGCTTTGAGCCTCAGATCAGACGCATCGTGGAGCAGGACACCATGCCGCCCAAGGGCATGCGACAGACCATGATGTTCAGCGCCACCTTCCCCAAGGAGATCCAGGTACCCTCCCCTGAACCCTCCCCTGAACCCTCACCTGAACACTCACCTGTGCACCCCCCTGAACACCCACCTGAAACCTCCCCTGAGCACTCACCTGTACACCCACCTGTGCACCCACCTGTGCACCCACCTGTGCACCCACCTGTGCACCCACCTGTGCACCCCCCTGAGCACCCCCCTGAGCACTCACCTGAGCACCCCCCTGAACACCCCCCTGAGCACCCCCCTGAACACCCCCCTGAACACCCCCCTGAGCACTCACCTGAGCACTCACCTGAGCACCCCCCTGAGCACCCCCCTGAGCACCCCCCTGAACACCCCCCTGAGCACTCACCTGAACACCCCCCTGGACACCCCCCTGAGCACTCACCTGAACACCCCCCTGGACACCCCCCTGAGCACTCACCTGAGCACCCCCCTGTGCACTCTTGACGATGATGTGTTCCTAGATCCTGGCCCGTGACTTCCTGGAGGAGTACATCTTCCTGGCTGTGGGGCGTGTGGGCTCCACCTCAGAGAACATCACCCAGAAGGTGGTGTGGGTGGAGGAGAATGACAAGAGATCCTTCCTGCTCGACCTGCTCAACGCCACAGGTAAGCCCCTCCCCTCCCCCGCTGTGCCTAGCCTGGCGTGTAACTGACGTACTGCCCTGTTTGTGTGTGTGTGTGTGCACGCACCTGTGTGTGTGTGTGGCTTTAACTAATACAAGTTTGATGTACGCTATAGTGTTAGAGGAAAGCCCCACTGTGGAATTGATAGAAGTTAGTTGGAACAAATGCCATGGCATTTTGTTTATTCCTGATACCAAAGAACTATCTCCAGTTCACACCCCATCCTAATATTTGGGCTGTATAACAGTATCTGTGCACAGAAACTCTTTTACCTTTTGTAAAAACGATAAGACAGAAATTGGTTCTGCCATTTCTTGCCACCAAACCTGTACTGTAGCCTACATCTAGATTAGATCTGTCTGTCATTAACAGAACATGTTTGCGTTCAGTCGCAGAGCCGTAGATAGTACGCTGCTGTCCAGGCTGCTGTCCAGGCTGCTCTCCAGGCTGACACTAATGGGGCTAGTGTAGCACGGTAATCCGCTGCTGCTAAATTGTTTATCAGCAGAACTGAACTGTCAAAGTGAACCGACATGAGCCAGTCTGAGCGTGACCTCGCGCCCGAGCGCCCAGGAGAACAAACAGCCATGGTCACACATGCAGCTGGAAAAATACAGTTCAAAATAAGACAATAGATTTGTCAAATAACACTTTTTATTAGATCTGTTGTCGTTAGTTTTGGTTCAGCATCAAGTACTGCGACACTTGGTATCAGTATCAAAGTAAAAATATTGCCATGGTGACAACTCGATATGTAACATTCTCATTGAGACAGACACTGTTGTTTATGTGGATGGGACAGTTTGAAACAGGTTCCTAACCTCTGGCTCTGATGTTCACATCCTAAGTGTCAGTTTGAAATTGTTTCACCTGATATCAAAGTGCAATACGTTCATCACGGGGTTTGGTTCTATCCTAAGTCATTCCCAGCGAGGCTCAGGATAATGCAGTTGAAAACATAGAGAAACCCGGTAAGTAGGAATTTATTATGACTACAGTGGACGTAGGTGCCTTTTTACATCATTTCATATGATTGTTTTGTTTTAAATGGTTACCCATAGTATCTCCATTTCTGTATGAGGTCCCATTAGGTTCCATGTTAGTGTCAGTCGGCCATCTTGTCTTTGTAATTGTGACGGCACTCATTTGATATTATTTGAGGAAGTCTTTGTTTGTGGGTGGGTGGTGTTTGCTTGTCAGCTTGCCTGCCTGCCTGCTTGTCAGTCCTCTGTGTCAACATTACCTGAATACCACTTGCTTCTTTCTTAATGGCCAGCATGCCAAAGCACTCCACTAGACCAGAAACAAACCGCTCAGATTGAATTGCTTACATTTTAAAAATGTTTCGATCTGTTTCCTGAGGCAGGCAGGTGTGTGTGCACATGGCCTCCAGGAAGCAGGGACAGATGCATTTTTAACCCTGGGTTAGGCAGAGCTGCTGCCTACAGCCTAACACCAGCAGTAAGACTGCCATAGAACTGTAACTAAAAGAACTGTAACCACTATTTTTCTCGAACCTTTTGAAGTCGTCCGCCTTTTGTCCTTCTCTTGTTGGCTTGGCCTCCACCCCCTCCTCCTCATCCCAGTAGCAGCCTGGCTAGATCTTCTGTATTGCAGTGTTGTTTGTGCACCATTCACAAAGATTAGCTGTTTTTTCATTCTGGGGCAACTGGGGAAAATAATTGACACACACACAACCCAAAGGAGAGCTTGACCTGGATCCTGAGTGGTACCTTCCCCCTGCCCCCAGGAAAGGACTCCCTGACGCTGGTGTTTGTGGAGACCAAGAAGGGAGCTGACGCCCTGGAGGACTTCCTGTACCGCGAGGGCTACGCCTGCACCAGTATCCATGGAGACCGTTCCCAAAGAGACAGAGAGGAAGCGTTGCATCAGTTCCGTTCAGGACGATGCCCCATCCTGGTGGCCACAGCGGTGAGGCACGCACACATGCACACACATGCACGCACTCAAAAGAGAGAACACACTCTTCATTGAGGTTGAGGTGAAAGACCACAGTCTGAGTGTGTGTGTGTGTTCTCCTGTGTAGGTGGCGGCGAGAGGGTTGGACATCTCAAATGTGAAGCACGTCATCAACTTCGACCTCCCCAGTGACATCGAGGAGTACGTCCACCGCATTGGACGAACCGGACGCGTGGGCAACCTGGGTGAGCACACGGCTGAACCCACACACTTCTAGAACCTTCCACACACTTCTAGAACCTTCCACACACTTCTAGAACCTTCCACACACGTCTAGAACCTTCCACACACGTCTAGAACCTTCCACAGCCTTCTAACCCTTCCACATGGTATTCTGTTTAAGTTGGTTTCTGATATCACGTTTTAGTGTTTGATCAAATGTCGCGTGCAGGTCTGGCCACGTCGTTCTTCAACGATAAGAACGGGAACATCACGAAGGACCTGCTGGACATCCTGGTGGAGGCCAAGCAGGAGGTGCCCTCCTGGCTGGAGAGTCTAGCCTACGAACACCAACACAAGAGCAGCAGCAGGGGGCGCTCCAAGAGGTACGACTCACTTCTGACCACACAGAGAGAGGGAGGCACTGGCCATAAGGCCATCGATGGAGGCATGAGATGTATAAGAGGGATTATTAAATGAGAGGGAGGCATGGATAGAAGAGAGGGTGCTCTTCATCATGAAGCCTCAGGAGGGGGTGGAGCTTCCTTGGTGGTGTTGAGGTTGGTTTTGAGGTCTGTTCCCCCCCCCCCCATGTCTGACGCCACCCTCCCCTCTCAGGTTCTCTGGCGGCTTCGGGGCACGGGACTACCGCCAGACCAGCGGGGGCGGCAACACCGGGGGCTTTGGTGGGCGCGGGGGGCGTAACCCTGGAGGACACGGAGGGAATCGGGGGTTCGGCGGGGGTAAGGATCGCTCGTCCAGCCTGCGTCTGTCTGAGGTACCTGCTGAGAGGTCCAAGTGCAGCTCTCTCACTTTGTTCTCTTCAATCACAGGCGGGTTTGGAAACTTCTACAGCGACGGCTATGGAGGAAACTATACCCACTCTCAGGTGGACTGGTGGGGCAACTGAACACCCTTACCCCCGGTCTTGCCCCGGTCTCCTCCACCCCCTCACCCCCCCCTCCCTGGTCTCCTATACCACCCCCCCCTCCCACCCCCACGATCGCAGTGGATTGCACCACGCCAAACTCACTGAGACAGGAACCACATGTGTAAACTAAGCCAGACTATATAAACCCCTGTGTAGCTTCTAACCAGACTCTGCAGTACATTACCAGCTGTGATTCTCTGACCACTTTTCCAAACATGGAGCCGAGAGGAGAGACAAGTTGTTGGGAGACGAGAGCCAGGGTCACGGAGCCAATCCCAGAGAGGCCCGGCTCAGGAATCATGGGATGGTTGTCGGTGACAACGATAGCTAATGTAGAATCTTGGGACTTGTAGATTGGTGTTGTTGTTTTTTCTCTCTTCAACTGCATTTTCTTTCTTTGTAACAGAAAAAAATATATTGAGGATCATTTGTTTGTTAATGTACTGTGCCTTTAACAATTAGATCGTTTACGCTTTGATTTTTCTTTTTAAACTTTATAGGCCGAAACCTGGCCAAACAGGAACTAAATTATGTTTTGTTAACATTGTTATGTTAATTTTATTTGGAAGGAAAACAAAATAAGCTTGAGCTAAATCAAACCTTGGCAAACACTGAGATGACATGACGACTGGTTCATGTGTCCATTTGAGCCTCAAATTTGTTGCAGGAACACGGATGGCTAGAAACATCCCAGTTTCAGCCACAAGAATTCCACTACAGACTTTCAAAACCCTTGTGGCAAAAGCACTTTTCAAGGGAAAATAGTTAATGTTCTTGCTCACTCTATCCTGGAGAGGAATATGGTAGTCTTCACTAAATGAGCCATTCCAGTTCAACAATTGTGAAAATTTTAAAATGAAGCATTTGAAAATGAAAAGTCCAACCGCACAATGTACTTGGACTGTTCAGTGGTTACGTTAAATGACCCACTTGTAAATAAACTTGTCGTAGCGGCAGCTTGGAGCAGGGCCTTGCAGGTTGGACAGTGGGTGAAATAGGCATTTGATTTAGATATGTTTTTTACTTGAAACATTTTTGAAAGATTGGAATTGACAAGCATGGAAATTGAAGGCCAACCGTCTTTCAGTATTTACTGAACTGAAAAATCTTAGCAAATTAATCAACGCTTGCCATATTGAAAGTGAAGTTTGAATGGTTGCCATTGGACCACACAGACCCTGTGCAGCTTTGCTTGTTGTCAGGACAGACATGCAAGTGTTGTTGTTTTTTGGTCAAGGAGTTTAAAAGCAAACAAATTCTGCAGCAGGCTTTTATTTGTTACAAAAGTTCTCCACTCTTTTATTTTTTGTTCGATTTTCTAGTTTATTTTAATTTTTTTCAAGCTGCGTTTGAATCCGAAAGACATTCTCGGGTCAACTGTGTCGAGATACAAGCTCTTCCACATAGAGTCCAGGGAGGTGGTCAGGGGCCCAGGTGGTCAGGGTCAGCGAGGGTCGGTCATGTACAGAGCTAACTGGAGAACTGCACCCGTAGCAAGGGGGTTGATGGGAAGTGCAGTTTTGCTTTCCAGTGCACCGCTGGAGAAGAATGCAGTGTTCCCTGGCTGGTGCATCTATCCCATGTGACTGGGAGCTCATATTTTCCTACACAAAATCGATGCAGCTATTCTTCCCTTGAGGGATGGGTCGTATAGGTGCATTTTGTAAAATCACTGGCCAGCCTGTCTCACTGGCATACAGGCTTTCTCCATGTGGAGGATTGGCCGAACATTTGCAGGAAATGGCATTTAACTTTAAAGTGCAATAGATGCATATATACTCTGTGTGTCGTGCCTTTGACATTTGAATAAGATAACATTGACTTGGTGGTCATGGAACAGATGCACTGACAGTGTTGTGATAACTTAAGATTGATTGGTGCTACTTAAGTTCGGCCCCTTTGTGATGTTTCGCCCATCAAGTTTTACAGACAGTTCTTTTATTGCACATTTAGAGTTTTATATAAATGTTGTCTTGAGTACGTGTCCTTGTGAAGCTTCAGAAGTGTGTGTGTGAGGTTATGAGGCTTCAGAAGTGTGTGTGAGGTTATGAGAAACGCAGCTTGTTTCAGAAAGGGGAAAGTGTTATCACTATTTAAACCAGGATTTATTTGGGACCAGGGGGTTAGTACAGTAGCAGTCTTGGAATTTAGCTATTTGCACACAGTACTAGATTCTACTTTCGCTGCTAGTTTGTGTAATTTATTAAGCATTTTTGAGAAATATTTATTTTTATAAGCCTAAAAAGTGATAGTTTAAGAAACTTGACCAAAAGACAGTAAAAAAAACACTGGCACTTGAATGTTGAATGTCACCGGTATGCGTGGAAATTTATATTTTTCGGGGTAGTGTGAGCTTTTTAATGTCAAAGTCATATTGGACTCATATCAAAACACCTGTTACTACACCTTCTACTGCAGGCCTCATAGCAGCTACATCTAATCAGCCGTTATCATGTAATTGGCAATCAAAATTTGAAACAACCAACCAATGCCAAGGTTTGGATAAAAATGATCAAAACCATTTTCTAAAAAAAACATGTACTAGTGCAAATAAGTGTCCAGATTCTCTCCAATTCAATTTAGTTTCTTTTGTTTCTGAGTTTTCTCCCCCCCCCCTCCCCCCGTGAATGTCTGGCACATGGCAATCTGAAAAAAACAAAAACATGTGGTTCTGCTCTATTGTTGTGTGTATATTTGGGCCTTGGTGAGAGTTCTTGAGCGAGTATTTGGCAAGCCACAGCTGAAGCGAAACGTCTTTGGTACAAGAAAAGATGTGAGAGTTTGTGGGCTTTTGGCTGGCAAAACACTTCCTACTCCACAAGTGGCCCACTAGTTAGTATTTGCTTTATGTAGTATGTAAAATGTAATATTCAGTTTAGAGGCTGTGCACTGCACGAGAACACTTACCTGTGCATTTATTGTATGATTTTACCAAAATTAAAAGTTTGGACTTGCAAATACGTAACTAATGTTTGTATGTGTTACTTGAGAGATGGAAGGAGGTATCTTGTTGATCACTTTCATTTTGATGACTCACTCATCACAATCACATGTAGTCCACACCCAGAGCATGTTTGGCTCTGTGCTAGGACAGTTTCACTTGAGTCAAAAAAAAAACATTCTGACTTAAGTTAAATCTTTTTTATTTAATTTGTAAAAAGCTGTACAATCCATCTTGGTCATTATACAAAACATTTGTGTCTCTTTTCAACCATAAGATGTTCCTTAATCTCCAGTGTGTCTATTGGTCCTGAGTGTGAGGCTCACGGCTGATTGGCTGTTCTGTAAACTCCCAGAAGTCTGGATTCTCTTGGTACCATTTCACTGCAAACAGAAACGGATGACCTCATGATCAAAGTCATGATCAAAATCTATGTAAAAATGGCAGGGGAGATCTGAAACTTCTTGATCTGAAGTCAAATGCCCCCACCACCACCAAGATGCATTTAATAATGCATGTACAGAAAACAAAGTAGTTCTCTGTATTGCATATTTTCAACGAGGAACAGCACAAGTGAGATGTACCTGTCGTCCTGATGCCCTCGGCCCAGGAGACGGCCGGCGCCCAGCCCAGATGCCTGAGCTTGTCCGAGTTGATGGGGTACCTGAGGTCAACCTGGGGCCTGGAGGTCAGAGGTCAAGATTCCTCAGGTCAAGCTGCTTTTTTGCTAACGTTTTGATTCCAACTCTAATTCACCTACCGCTCAGCAACGAACTCTAACCAATCATCCAGCTCCGTGTCCGGCACGTTCCTGACCTGGGAGAAACACAGGCATATTTATCCCACTTTCACTTCTATATGTTTTAAGACGAAAGCAGCCGACACGATCACAAGGACATGGACTCGACTTTACCATCTTGGTTAGCTCTCTAGCCAGCTGGATGATGGAGATCTCAAAGTCGGCCCCAATGTTGTAGATTTCTCCCACAATCCCTTTCTCCAGAATGGTGAAAAGGGCCTCAACAACATCCTCCACAAACAGGAAGTGGCGAGACTGGGGCCTTGTGCCTTGTATGGTACTAAGAGAGGATTATGGGGCTTGTAGTCAACAAACACAATAAGTAGCCTACAAAAATGA
Source organism: Thaleichthys pacificus (assembly GCA_023658055.1). Lineage (NCBI taxonomy): Eukaryota > Metazoa > Chordata > Actinopteri > Osmeriformes > Osmeridae > Thaleichthys > Thaleichthys pacificus. The sequence continues at coordinate 538,605 of CM042873.1, forward strand.
TAATTGATGCTAAATGTTACCACTTCTTGTTGTTTTGCAGAAGAGAGACGAATCTTGGAATAACCTAAAAAGAAAACGACATTAATATTTTAGCGAGGAACACAAGCATGTCTGCAGATTCGTCAAAGGATGTTGGAGTACCTTTTCAGTGAACTGTCTGGGTCCATAGACATTGTTGCTCCTTGTCACGATCACAGGAAACTGATCAAAACAAACCAACTAATTACACTGTCAAACGTCAACTGACTGAAATGCATCTTTGACGTTTATGTTGGTTATAGGTCCTGATCTGCGGAGCCCTCTATGACATTGCTTGGGAAAAGGGCTCTAGAGATGGTATGAGATGTTGCCTGAACAGTAATCTCACCCTGTACTTCTCCCAGTAGGACAACACCAGACACTCTGCGGCTGCTTTGGTGTTGGAGTAGGGGTTGGAGGGTCGTCTTGGACTGGTCTCCTCAAACGCCTGTTCGGAAAGACAAACCGTCATCACCGCCTGCATTTAGTCTGTGGTGATCTGTTATTAATAATCTGTAATCGTTTTATGAGACGTCTGTGTGAACGGACCTTATCCAGGCTCTGTCCGTAAACCTCGTCTGTGCTGATGTAAACAAACTTGGCCACTTTGGCGTCGAACGCTCCCTTCAGTAGCACGCGCGTCCCTTCCACGTTCACCCTGTGGTAGGTTGACGGACAGACGAAGGAAGACTCTACAAGAAAATAAATGGTGTTATTATCCTATATCTTTGGCAGAAACGGCGCAGGTTGTAGTTAGGACGTTTTTAGGCGCAATTAAAAACGATAAACTTAATCAGGAAAGAGTAGTCGATTCTCACCAACGTGTGTTTTGGCGGCCAGATGAAAAACAATATCTATGTTTTCTGTGGCGAAAATATGGTTTACCAAGCGTGGATTGCAAATGTCCCCCTGTTAACAAGAAGAAGTGTTATTTAACTTTGAAAACTAAATTGACATAGGCTACATAATTCCAGGTGCCCCATATATAGGCTTGGCATGATCATTGAAATACAATAACCGAATATTCGCACCTTGATGAACGTGTAGTTGTCTCTCTCTTCAACGCGTTCCAGGCTGCGTGCACTCGCGCAGTAGTCCATCTGTGAGAACAGATTGTTAATCATTATATTTTACTCGTTAACTTTCAAACGCAATAATGTCCCTTTTACGTGAGGTGAGTAAAACGAGATTGATATTGACAACTTCAATAAGAGAATAGTTTTTGTTTAGGACCGTAACTTAAATAGTCAGCACATCAAAACCATCAGCCGAAGTGCGAAAAATCGTCTTACATTGTCCAAATTGATAACGCGCCAGTCTGGATGTCTGTTGACCAAGGAACAGACGAAATGGGACCCACTACAGAGACGAGAAAAAAGTATTGATGGATAAGGGAATCTGACAAAGTCGACAGAGGCTGAACTATAGTCCACATCGCTTTATTTCTAAGAGATACACTTACATGAACCCCGACCCTCCGGTGACCAGGATATTCGTACAGAAGTCCATCTCTCACCACCCGAGACTCACTGAAGACCAGTTTAAATACATTCGTGACAAACACCATTCGAGATGTTGGACGAAAGCACCTTGACTGAAATTAGTCATCCAACTAACTTCCCATGTTTTAGGAGTTCTAGAAAACGGAGACTACACACCGCTTCTTGCTACTTCACAGATGATTCACATAGCTGATATTACGACAGTACAAAGCTGCTCTACGGCAATGTTGACACGTATTATCGTTAGGTGGGACATTGGAGATTCCTGTTTGGTCTTTCTGATTGGTTTTCATGTTTGACGTCCTAACAAGGTCTCTCAATGATTGGCTGAACTCGACATCCATCAAACTGTCAGCGCTCAGGGATCTGTGTTTGTCGATCGTTCCATTGATTCGTAGTCGAATAAATGTCCTGTTAATGCAAAGATTTAATATTCATCAAGAATGTGTCGACTATGGGCCGTACTTACGGCTTTCATCATATGCACTCCTGTCGTATTTGGTAAAACCGTCATAGGAGTTTTCAAGAGTGATGCAGCACGAGAACAGATCGGCCAGTACATCACTACATTCATGTACCACGGTAGGCACTAAATTCAAGGAAAGCATTTGATGTATATTTGCGTGTGTGTTGCACGCGTCTTATTTCTTGCTTGTCGTATCTTACTGAACATGTTAAGAGAAATATGTTGTATTTTTTAAACAAGATCCGTTGGGACTCCTTACTTGTGGTTATTTTCACTTTCTTTAGAATACCGTATCCTGTTGATATCTTCAAGAAATACACAACATGTTATCCTACCAGACAGGCAAAATATAGCAAATGTGGGATAAGACTTCTTGATCAAATCTCAGGTGTGAAACAAAAAAACTACCTTGGATTGTTTAGGGTTCAAAGTTCACCAACATACAAACTCAACACGATGTTATTCTAAACCGCGGGTGTCTCAGGTCAAAGCTCTAACAACACAGCCTCGTTTGAGTATCAAAGGACGAGAACAATCACCTCCCTCATCAGTGATGTGAGCATAGCTCAGCAGAGATGTAGGGTCAAACAGAACTGCAAAAACTGGATCCATGATAGAGCTTCTGTCCTGCCTATTAACAGTAAAACAAACGAATAAAGAAACAAAAATATTATGAAACATCGACATCTCTTCCGCTCACCTCTTCAGTTTCACTCCAGTAATCCGTCTCCTTCTGTGTGTCCAGGGGGCGGAGGTCGGGTGGTGTGCCGACTGGAGAACGCTCCTCTGGCGGTGGAGAAGGAGTCTCGCTTGCTGCTCTTCCAGGACCTGGAGGACGGCTTCGACAACCTGAGCTGCCTGGAGCGTCTGTCCAGAGCCCAGCTCTCCAGTAGGTCACACACACCCCAGGGAGCTGGACTGGAGGTTGTACTGTACATTATGAGGCTTGAAGGGGCCCTTTGCTGCATGTCATCCCCTCTCTCTCTCTCTCCCTGCCTTTCCTGTTACACTTTACTGTCCAACAAAGTATAATAATAGTAATATTAAGGGTGTAGTATTTCAAATCGATGGCGTCCATTTCTAACGTGCCCTTTCGTCGTCTGCCTTCCTGTCCCAGTTCCCCTGAGCCAGGAGGAACACAACCAGAGCATTCCCCCCCAGGCCTCCCCCCAGGCCTGGCACGCCCTCTACAGCGACCGCTACACCTGCCGCCACCAGGACGCCATCCCAGCACAGGAAGACCTGCACTTCCTCCTCATGCTGTTGAACCCAGATGGAGCAGGGAACCCTCTGGAACACTTCAGCTCAGAGGAGGCAGGTCAGCCAGCCAATCACACTACGCCACCTTTACTCAACCAGCCAATCACCCTAATCCCAGCGAGGGATCACACATAAGAACATCAGATTTTTTGGTCTTCAAGATGAACAGATCTCCCACCTCTCTCTTGTGTTGCAGGCCTTCACAGTTTCTACTTCCTGTTGATCCTTGCCTACTTCCTGGCGTCCTGTATCTACGTGCAGCCTCTGTGGCATGCGCTGCGTAAAGGAGGGCCCATGCACACTGTCCTCAAGGTGCTCTCCGTAGCCCTCGCTCTCCAGGGGGTCTCCGCACTCTGCAACTACGTCCACCTGGCCAGGTCAGTCACAGACGACAACAACAATTCCAACCTTAAAAAAAAATATATGTAGATAGATTTTTTCCAAACTTGTTGGAAAATATTTTTTCCCAACTTTGTTGGAAAATATATATATATATATATTTTTTTTTTTGTGGATGATAGCCAGGAAATGAAAAAAGGCGTGCAATGACAATAAATAATATTGATCATGCCACCAAATACAGATTAAAACTGTAAAAAAGTAGTAGAGAAGTGTTAGAAGTTAAAAGTGTTAGATACCTGGTTTCCTCCAGCCGTGCTGGTGTGCAGAGAGGGCGGGTAGAGAGGGTGACCTGCTGTGTATTCCTCAGGTACTGCAGAGACGGGCTGGGCGTGCCTCTGATGGGAAGCCTGGCTGAGTGTGAGTCTGTCATTCCTGCCTGTTCTGAATCCCTGTGTAGTTCTCACACACTATCACCCAATAAGGACACTACGATCCCAAGATCGTTCACAAACCTCCTTCACCATGAAAGGTTGTGTTCAGTGTGTTGTAACAGGAGCTGTTCCTCCCCAGTGTGTGAGGTTGTGTTCAGTGTGTTGTAACGGAGCTGTTCCTCCCCAGTGTGTGAGGTGGTGTTCAGTGTGTTGTAACAGAGCTGTTCCTCCCCAGTGTGTGAGGTTGTGTTCAGTGTGTTGTAACGGAGCTGTTCCTCCCCAGTGTGTGAGGTGGTGTTCAGTGTGTTGTAACGGAGCTGTTCCTCCCCAGTGTGTGAGGTGGTGTTCAGTGTGTTGTAACGGAGCTGTTCCTCCCCAGTGTGTGAGGTGGTGTTCAGTGTGTTGTAACGGAGCTGTTCCTCCCCAGTGTGTGAGGTTGTGTTCAGTGTGTTGTAACGGAGCTGTTCCTCCCCAGTGTGTGAGGTGGTGTTCAGTGTGTTGTAACGGAGCTGTTCCTCCCCAGTGTGTGAGGTGGTGTTCAGTGTGTTGTAACGGAGCTGTTCCTCCCCAGTGTGTGAGGTTGTGTTCAGTGTGTTGTAACGGAGCTGTTCCTCCCCAGTGTGTGAGGTGGTGTTCAGTGTGTTGTAACGGAGCTGTTCCTCCCCAGTGTGTGAGGTGGTGTTCAGTGTGTTGTAACGGAGCTGTTCCTCCCCAGTGTGTGAGGTTGTGTTCAGTGTGTTGTAACGGAGCTGTTCCTCCCCAGTGTGTGAGGTGGTGTTCAGTGTGTTGTAACGGAGCTGTTCCTCCCCAGTGTGTGAGGTGGTGTTCAGTGTGTTGTAACGGAGCTGTTCCTCCCCAGTGTGTGAGGTGGTGTTCAGTGTGTTGTAACGGAGCTGTTCCTCCCCAGTGTGTGAGGTTGTGTTCAGTGTGTTGTAACGGAGCTGTTCCTCCCCAGTGTGTGAGGTGGTGTTCAGTGTGTTGTAACGGAGCTGTTCCTCCCCAGTGTGTGAGGTGGTGTTCAGTGTGTTGTAACGGAGCTGTTCCTCCCCAGTGTGTGAGGTTGTGTTCAGTGTGTTGTAACGGAGCTGTTCCTCCCCAGTGTGTGAGGTTGTGTTCAGTGTGTTGTAACGGAGCTGTTCCTCCCCAGTGTGTGAGGTGGTGTTCAGTGTGTTGTAACGGAGCTGTTCCTCCCCAGTGTGTGAGGTGGTGTTCAGTGTGTTGTAACGGAGCTGTTCCTCCCCAGTGTGTGAGGTGGTGTTCAGTGTGTTGTAACGGAGCTGTTCCTCCCCAGTGTGTGAGGTGGTGTTCAGTGTGTTGTAACGGAGCTGTTCCTCCCCAGTGTGTGAGGTTGTGTTCAGTGTGTTGTAACGGAGCTGTTCCTCCCCAGTGTGTGAGGTGTGTTCAGTGTGTTGTAACGGAGCTGTTCCTCCCCAGTGTGTGAGGTGGTGTTCAGTGTGTTGTAACGGAGCTGTTCCTCCCCAGTGTGTGAGGTGGTGTTCAGTGTGTTGTAACGGAGCTGTTCCTCCCCAGTGTGTGAGGTGGTGTTCAGTGTGTTGTAACGGAGCTGTTCCTCCCCAGTGTGTGAGGTGGTGTTCAGTGTGTTGTAACGGAGCTGTTCCTCCCCAGTGTGTGAGGTGGTGTTCAGTGTGTTGTAACGGAGCTGTTCCTCCCCAGTGTGTGAGGTGGTGTTCAGTGTGTTGTAACGGAGCTGTTCCTCCCCAGTGTGTGAGGTGGTGTTCAGTGTGTTGTAACGGAGCTGTTCCTCCCCAGTGTGTGAGGTGGTGTTCAGTGTGTTGTAACGGAGCTGTTCCTCCCCAGTGTGTGAGGTTGTGTTCAGTGTGTTGTAACGGAGCTGTTCCTCCCCAGTGTGTGAGGTGGTGTTCAGTGTGTTGTAACGGAGCTGTTCCTCCCCAGTGTGTGAGGTGGTGTTCAGTGTGTTGTAACGGAGCTGTTCCTCCCCAGTGTGTGAGGTGGTGTTCAGTGTGTTGTAACGGAGCTGTTCCTCCCCAGTGTGTGAGGTGGTGTTCAGTGTGTTGTAACGGAGCTGTTCCTCCCCAGTGTGTGAGGTTGTGTTCAGTGTGTTGTAACGGAGCTGTTCCTCCCCAGTGTGTGAGGTGGTGTTCAGTGTGTTGTAACGGAGCTGTTCCTCCCCAGTGTGTGAGGTGGTGTTCAGTGTGTTGTAACGGAGCTGTTCCTCCCCAGTGTGTGAGGTGGTGTTCAGTGTGTTGTAACGGAGCTGTTCCTCCCCAGTGTGTGAGGTGGTGTTCAGTGTGTTGTAACGGAGCTGTTCCTCCCCAGTGTGTGAGGTGGTGTTCAGTGTGTTGTAACGGAGCTGTTCCTCCCCAGTGTGTGAGGTGGTGTTCAGTGTGTTGTAACGGAGCTGTTCCTCCCCAGTGTGTGAGGTGGTGTTCAGTGTGTTGTAACGGAGCTGTTCCTCCCAGTGTGTGAGGTGGTGTTCAGTGTGTTGTAACGGAGCTGTTCCTCCCCAGTGTGTGAGGTGGTGTTCAGTGTGTTGTAACGGAGCTGTTCCTCCCCAGTGTGTGAGGTTGTGTTCAGTGTGTTGTAACGGAGCTGTTCCTCCCCAGTGTGTGAGGTGGTGTTCAGTGTGTTGTAACGGAGCTGTTCCTCCCCAGTGTGTGAGGTTGTGTTCAGTGTGTTGTAACGGAGCTGTTCCTCCCCAGTGTGTGAGGTGGTGTTCAGTGTGTTGTAACGGAGCTGTTCCTCCCCAGTGTGTGAGGTGGTGTTCAGTGTGTTGTAACGGAGCTGTTCCTCCCCAGTGTGTGAGGTGGTGTTCAGTGTGTTGTAACGGAGCTGTTCCTCCCCAGTGTGTGAGGTGGTGTTCAGTGTGTTGTAACGGAGCTGTTCCTCCCCAGTGTGTGAGGTGGTGTTCAGTGTGTTGTAACGGAGCTGTTCCTCCCCAGTGTGTGAGGTGGTGTTCAGTGTGTTGTAACGGAGCTGTTCCTCCCCAGTGTGTGAGGTGGTGTTCAGTGTGTTGTAACGGAGCTGTTCCTCCCCAGTGTGTGAGGTGGTGTTCAGTGTGTTGTAACGGAGCTGTTCCTCCCCAGTGTGTGAGGTGGTGTTCAGTGTGTTGTAACGGAGCTGTTCCTCCCCAGTGTGTGAGGTTGTGTTCAGTGTGTTGTAACGGAGCTGTTCCTCCCCAGTGTGTGAGGTTGTGTTCAGTGTGTTGTAACGGAGCTGTTCCTCCCCAGTGTGTGAGGTGGTGTTCAGTGTGTTGTAACGGAGCTGTTCCTCCCCAGTGTGTGAGGTGGTGTTCAGTGTGTTGTAACGGAGCTGTTCCTCCCCAGTGTGTGAGGTGGTGTTCAGTGTGTTGTAACGGAGCTGTTCCTCCCCAGTGTGTGAGGTGGTGTTCAGTGTGTTGTAACGGAGCTGTTCCTCCCCAGTGTGTGAGGTGGTGTTCAGTGTGTTGTAACGGAGCTGTTCCTCCCCAGTGTGTGAGGTGGTGTTCAGTGTGTTGTAACGGAGCTGTTCCTCCCCAGTGTGTGAGGTTGTGTTCAGTGTGTTGTAACGGAGCTGTTCCTCCCCAGTGTGTGAGGTGGTGTCCCAGGTGTCCATGCTGTACATGCTGCTGAGTCTGTGTCTGGGCTGTTCCTCCCCAGTGTGTGAGGTGGTGTTCAGTGTGTTGTAACGGAGCTGTTCCTCCCCAGTGTGTGAGGTGGTGTCCCAGGTGTCCATGCTGTACATGCTGCTGAGTCTGTGTCTGGGCTGGACCCTCGGCCGCAGCAGGAAAACACAGAGTAGACCGCTTCAGTGGAGCTCCTCCCCCTTCTCCACCGCGCTGGCGCTCGGGGGCGTGGCCACGCAGGTCAGCACACAACCACGGTCCTTTAGCTGAGACCAGCGGTCGTCAACCCTGGTGCTCGGGGACCCCCCTTTGCCTGCTCCAACACACCTGGTTCATATTAATTGAGCGTCATCAAGCTCAGCAGAAGCCTGATATCGACCCATTCATGTCCAACCGGCACATCCACCACTGTGTGTGTAATTCCTCTTGGGGCCCACAGGGGGCGCTGCTGTTGTGGGAGCAGCTGGAGGAGACGGAGCACCATGGCTTCCACGGGCAGCGCAGCGTGCCCGGCCTGCTGCTCATCGCCCTGCGGGTGGGCCTCGCCCTGCTGCTGGGCTCCGGCCTGTACCAGGCCACCTGCTCCGAGAGAAGCACGCTCAAGAGGGACTTCTACGTCACCTTCGCCAAGGTAACACGCCTCAGACACAGACCGACCGGGAGGCTACGCTTTCTGAGGCTTTTACATACACACACTTTTAATGCATACACACACAGACACACACACACGTGTATACACACACACAGAAACAGACTCGGTGTCTAACTGCTCCGGGGCTCTCTGTTGACGGGCCGTGTGGTGTGTGTCAGGGCTGCCTCCTGTGGTTCCTGTGTCAGCCAGTACTGGTGCTGCTGTCTGGGCTGTTCAACCTGCACCAGAGACAGAAGGTAGCAGCTTTCTCCTCCACACAGCAGATCCCACAGCCTGGGGAGGAACTAGTCTCTAAAGCTGTGTGTGTGTGTGTGTGTGTCCAGGTGGTGACCATCGGGGTGATCCTGTGCCAGTCTATATCAGTGGTGATTCTCTACCAGCTGTTCTTGTCCCGCAGTCTGTACTGGGAGGTCTCCTCCCTCTCATCTGTCAGCCTGCCCCTCACCATGTCCCGAGGGGGCTGGGGGGGCCACTGACCCCGGGGGGCCACCGACCCCGGGGAGGTGGGGGGCCAATGAGCCTGCCCTCATCAAGTCCCTGGGGGGCTGGGGGGCCTGGGGGGCTACCGGCCCTGCTGGGGGGCTATTGACCGTGGAGGCCTCGGGTTTCACTGACCCTGCACAACGACTACAAGCTCACTCTCTTTCCTGACCCCCAACCTCAGGTGCAGGTCAGAGGTCACACAGAACTGACCCCAGAACTTGAACTCCAAAGTCCAGAGTTATGTGAATGTTTTCTGATGTTTCATTTGTGTTTGAGGATGTTTATCTAGTGCTGGACTGAGAAATCCTACTGAAACTAATCTCCTGAAGTTAAAGTTCCTTTTGTGAGAGAATAATGGATTGACAGTCTGACTGTCTGTCTGTAGGAGATACCAACATGTACCATGGAATGCTTTTCTTTTTTTTATTCTGTTATATTTGGCAGACTTCTATTATACACCTATTTTGTGTGTAAGTATCCACATCACTTGGAAAATGTATCTTAATCCCCAGCACAAAGTTTGTGGACATATAGATTGCATGTGAGAGTTGTATTAATGCTATTTGCATCAATCGTGGAATTATACTTGAATATTCATGCTCATTCTAGTTGTTATTGAACCAGCTGTGATGTCACCACAGCTGTGATGTCACCACAGCTGTGATGTCACCACAGCTGTGATGTCACAACAGCTGTGGTTTTCCCTCTAAGTGCCTGAGACGACAATCACTTCACCTGCTAGGTGTTTCTGACCTGCTAGGTGTTTCTGTACACAGTGTTACAGACCAGGATCTACGCTAAAATATGAGATTACATCAAAAAGATAAAATAACACTGCTCAATGTTCATGTAAAGCATGTTTTTAGAGTTGAAAATGTAATTACTGTGTATGTTTATTTAAATAAAGAATACTTCACAGTTGTAGATTAAAGGTGTGTGTACGTGTGTGTGTAGCAGTCAGAAGGTATTCTGCTACAAATTAGATTACAGATGTAGCCTAACAAGTCTAATGTAAATGACCGATTATCGTCGTTCATGGTCTAACGATGTCTCATACGTCGTACATGTAACAGTAAATATTGTACCTGTCATGTTTTCTATAGGCAGCAGCAGCAGTTTCCTTGATGTGTGTCTCAGAATGACACAGAAAGAAGCTTCCAGGTTGTAAACCACCAAGGTGTCCACAAAGAACATTCATGTCGTATCTGTTGACTGAAGTGCTAAAAGTTCCAAAAGGCTAAAGGGTTTTCAGTAAGTGGGTGGAAGTGGTTATGATTTCCCAGAGCTGGAAACAGGTTAAACTCCCCTTCTGACCGCCACAGCGAGGGGAAGTGGTTGGTGTGGTTAAAAACCCTGCAGAAGCTAAATAGGCCACCTTATGTCTCAGAAAGCTGAACACTGCATGTTCTCGGCTGGCTTTCAGACTTCACTGCTCTTCCACCGGGAGCCTGCTGGTCAGACAGTCCAACACACACACACATACACAACACACTGAGACTTTGTAATACTGGCTGGTACACAACTTAGTGGTTCCCTCCAAGCCAAACAGAACAGCGGGGAACACCTGGGAACACCTGGGAGCACCTGGGAACACCTAGGACATGGTAGCAGGCTAACTACCTGAGGCTACCAGGACAGAGGGAATGCATCAGCAAAGCCACATGCAGGAGATAGATCTGGCTCAGGGGTGGAACATTTGACTGCAGATCAAGAGACCAGAGGCGCCGATACCGTGGGTGCTCCAGCGCTGCGGGCGCTCACGTGTGCCAGACTGCCAGTAAGCTACATGCATTTATAATTAAACAGTGCAATTAAACATTAAACAAACATTTTTTTTAAGGTCGTGCGCCCAGAACACCCACGGAGGAAAACATAAATCGGCGCCTCTGCAAGATACCCCAGGTTTGAATTCACCTTTGTACATCGTGTTGGAAAAACTAAGTGAACAATATTTGCTTGAAGAACACTTGTTAAAATCTGTATTATAACCTGTCCCTGATCTAGCTCTGCTGTCCGTGCAGCAGCTCAGCAGGTGGGGTGTCTGCTGGATGTAGGTCAGGGTCTACCCCACCAGGGTCACACCACACACTGGGGACAGGAACACCACCACAACTGTGCATGAATGGAAAAGTACAAGGTTGGTTCTGTAGCAGATATTTGGGCCCACCTACACGTTGGAGGTTTGGAATCGCCTGCTTGCCATCCTTGGTTGTTGAATGTACCGATGTATTCAAATGAGTTGGCTTCCAAATAGGGTTTCACTTCAGTCTTTTTCTTTATTACATTATGAATCGGTACATTATGTGTTGGCTTTCCCCACACCTGGATTTCAGTTGTAGAAATTAAGTGTTTAGTTACCATGACTTTGCCCTCATAAAACAGTTTTTGTTTGCTGGTGAAGATTTATAAAAGTGTAAAGGGCTGTCGGTGTGAGCTCCTTGTTTTTACTCATCTTTTTACGCCTCGTAAGATACATACAGTATATTAAGCCTATCCAAATAACCCAAAATATATATTTACTAGATATTGTATTATAATTCAATCTCTGGTTCTTCTATAATATGAATGATAGAAACCAACCCATCTCAGCTGTTTCAGCTGTACACTGTGTTGCCTTGTATAGTACTGGTACTGTCTGGGCCTGTACTGGTCCTGGTACTGTCTAGGCCTGTACTGGTCCTGGTACTGTCTGGGCCTGTACTGGTCCTGGTACAGCTAAATACAGTCCATTAAGCGTGTAACATGTAGAAAAATGCATATCCCCTGTATCTAAAACTTTTTATGCCAAACAGTTGTCAAATATACCCAGGCAAATTCCTTGTAAGTGTAAACCTACTTGGGCAATAACCTTCTGATTCTGACGAGATAAAGAGTTAAAATGAAATGAACATCTTTTCTACACAGAGAAGTAGATGAACAAGAAGAAGCCCACAGAGATGATGAGCAGCATGGCCAGGTTGAGGAGCAGCCTGCTTCTGGGGGTCTCCAGGAGCATGTCCTCCACCTGCCTCTTCTCCTGGGGGGGCTGTCTGCGCTGCTCCTGGCACCCACAGAACCACCCCAGGACCCGCCCCCCACATGCCTCCCCCCCCCCACCCTCTGCAACACTCCACCCTTCCACCCCTCTCCTTCACTCCTCCATCCCTCTCCTCCTCCACCCCTCCATTCCTCTCCTCCACCCCTCCATTCCTCTCCTCCTCCACCCCTCCATTCCTCTCCTCCTCCACCCCTCCATTCCTCTCCTCCACCCCTCCATTCCTCTCCTCCTCCACCCCTCCATTCCTCTCCTCCTCCTCCACCCCTCCATCCCTTCTCCTGGCCCTCCCACCTTATAATTCCGGTGTGACTGTTACCGCTCTGACCCAAGAGTGTGGTGGTGGCGAGCGGGCCGTTGTGGTGTCCCGCGGGCGACTCGCTGACGGGGCTCTTGTCCCTCTGGCTGCGAGGGCTGCTCCACCCCTCCTCGGGGCTGTCGGTGCTCCGGCTGCGAGGGCTGCTCCACCCCTCCTCGGGGCTGTCGGTGTTGGAGAAGGCGTGTCTGTGGCGCATCCCCCAGAGGGTGGAGGAGCGTACCTGCTCCACGCTGGGGGGCGGGGAGCTCAGACTGACCACCACCGTCACCAGCCCCGACACCCAGAACAGAACCAGAGCCACGTACATGAAGTGGACCTTCATGAACGCTGGCCGCTGGTCCAGCTGGTCACAGAGAGGCTCTCGGTACACGAACGCCAGCGCCAGCCTCGTCACCCCCAGAACAAACCCCACCATGCCGCCCCAGAATGCACCTCTCTCGTTGCAGCGGCGCCAGAGGATTCCCAGGAGGAAGATGGCGGCGATGGGCGGGGTCAGGTAGTCGGACACTTCCTGGATGTAGTAGAACATCTGCCCCCGCTGCATCTCCACGACGACGGGTACCCAGGCGATGCTGATGACCACCATGACGACCACGCACACCCGGCCGACCATCATCAGCTCCCGCGACGACGCCTGCTCCCGCGCCATCTTGTAGATGTCCAGGGTGAAGATGGTGCTGGCAGAGTTGAAGATGGAGTCCAGGTCGCTCATCAGAGCTGCGATCATCACCGCCATCATGAGGCCACGAAGGCCCACGGGCATCACAGACATCACCAGGCGGGGGTAGGCCACATTGCTGCAGCCCGCCCTCGACCCACACACCTCCAGGCAGTGTTCAGGGCTGATGCACGCCAGCTGATCCACAAACAGGATCCGGGAGATCATCCCTGGGATGACCATGATGAACATGGGCAGGATCTTGAGGAAGCCGGCCATGATGGTGGAGCCTTTGGCGTGGACGATGTTCTTTGCGGCCAGAACCCTCTGCACGATGACCTGGTCTGCACACCAGTACCAGATGGAGGCTGGGGTCTGCCCCAGGATGAAGCCTGGCCAGGGCAGGTCCGGGTCCAGAGGCCCACGCAGCACCTTCAGAGACTGGGGTTTGGGGGTGATGTGGCAGGAGGAAGAGTACGTTAGGTTGCTAGGCGACGCCAGCAGTATGGCGGTGACGTTTGGCGTTGCTTGCATGTACTTGGTCCACACGCCCTCCAGCCCTCCCACCTTGTCCAGGCTGAGCACTGCCAGCCACAGGGCTCCTGAGATCATCAGGAAGGCCTGCAGCGTGTCCGTGTAGATGACGGCCGCCAGCCCGCCCGTGACGGTCATCAGGGCCGTGGTGGAGATGAGGAGGATGATGGACAGGTAGAGATCCCAGCCCAGAGACTCCTGGATGAAGAGTGCGCCTGAGTAGAGGTCTACAGAGAGCTTGGTGAAGATGTAGAGCAGCAGGGTGAGGGCGGAGAAGTAGACCTTCAGACGTCTCCCTCCGAAGCGCTTGGCCAGGTACTCGGGCATGGTGTACACACCGGAGTGGATGTAGACGGGGATGAACACCCAGCCCAGGAGCTGGAGCAACAGCAGGGCGTTCAGCTCCCAGGCGGACACACTGAGACCACTGGCCGCTCCAGAACCGGCCAGGCCGATGAAATGCTCACTGCCGATGTTGCTGACGAACAGAGATGCACCGATCATCACCCAGTTCATTGAACGGCCAGCCAGGAAGTAACCGCTTACTGTGCTCCTATTGGCTCTCCACATGGCCAGGAACCCCACGGTGAGAACCAGGAGGAAGTACAGAACTACAACTAGTATGTCTACCGTGTCCATGCTGGCGGCCATCTTGAGACAGATCGGATTTCAGTCCCTTACCAAGTCCAAAATTTCTTGACAACCTCCGACACTGCCGATTTTGTGTCTTCTTCAGCAGTTATCCCCCAAAGGTTTTTAGTTAGAAGTTGAAAGATTGTAGTCTTAGTTTGGTCTGTTGAAAAGCACTAGGTGTTGGCAAGTCCAGGTTAGTGCCAACACACGCACACCGTGGAGGAAACAATCAGATGAAGATGACAGCTCAGCTGAGTGGGCAAGTCTGCAGACAGAACACACACACATCAAGTTAGATAACAGACACACCTGAAAGAAAATCTGATTATTTCACTGTGTGGATAATAGGGGTACAAAACCGAACCGCAAAAAAACTAATTGTTCCACACACAAACCACGGTTCGGTTTTTACATGTAAACCGCGGTTTTTCGGATCTACGAGAAAACACAACCTAACGCCCTTGTCCTTCCCCTTTCCCGGAGAGTACCTGTCCAATGAACTGTCAGTAGGCTGTATCAATGACGAGTCACGTACTGGAAGGAACTGGGGAGCACAGAAATTCACGTGTCTGCCATTACAATTACATTAGATTACAGTTCATCACTAACAACAGAAATGACAGAGCGACTAAAAAAGGTTTTCAGCCTCTCCAAGGCCTACAGACCAGGAGGTTTGGGGGAGTCACCACATCGTCACCCTGGCAAAGGGTTTAGGGTTTAACCGAGGACTCGGAATTTATAGCAATGTAAACATTCATTCTATTTTATTCATCACCAATCCCTGCTGCTCCACATGCTCGGTACATATTTGTTGTTCTCGTGTTTATTGAAAGCTCCTCCTGAAGGTGCCGTTTATCCAACAACTGTTTAATTAAGCCAGTCAAACTACACACACAATACACACACTACACACACACATATTAACCGGCAGTCCAATAATGTATCTAAATGCGTGTAGGTGATAATTATCTGGAATGGTACACTGCACAATTTTGGATGATAATGCCGAGGGCCGTATTCTAGAACAAATTAAATACTAAATTATTTTCATCAGAAAGAAAGATGATTAATTACCCAGCTTTCATGGTGGAGACACTGCATGGAACACATGTAGGCTACTGTCGCCTGGAACTCCTGTACGTTCTGTGTGTGAAGATAAAGTGCGTAATAAAGGTCACTTACCATGATATGAACATCGTCAGCTTCATCGTTAAATAAAACGGTATTGCGGAGGCAGGTAGAGTTATGACTAACTGTTGAACTGTCCCGATTATATATTTCCTAGACTGTGTGATTGTATGACACACACCACCCCAAACCAACCACCTCGGTGACGGCGATGCACGGGCAGGACAGTTATACGTCAAGTTGTTGAGGAAATCATTACCTACCAGTTGATTCTGTGTCCGTTAGTTTTAACTGCCGCTGAAGAGAAGGTTCGTGATTATCTTGAGATCTCTAAGCTCTAGGAAACAGCATTCCAAAGCATAATATCAAATACTGCCAATAAAGTTATATACTACTTTATAAAGTGAACTGGGCGATGGTATTTTTTTCGACTGCCACTTGCTCTTCAGGAGGGATGGTTCATAGGTTTATAAGTTTAGTATAGGTTATTATGTGTATTTAGAGGTTTAGTATACTGTATTGAATATTGTATATTATTTGTATATTTGTATATTGTAGCTTATCATAGATGTAATCTATGTTCTGTGTACTTATTTCTGTAGTTCTTGTCTATAGTGTGTATTGCTTTGAGCCAGAAGGGATTCCACTATAGCCTACATAAAAATAAAGCACACATTTTTTATCAGAGCTACAATTCCATAGACTTTGTTAGAAATAGCTAGATTAAATGCCATGACTGATTCTGTCCATGTGGGGGCAGTCTTATTCCAAATGTGTTGGTGCGTGTGCGTGTGCAGGAGAGGAGGGAGAGAGAGCAGGACCGAACGGGAGATGTTGAGAGAGATAAATGGGTGAAGTGCAGTAATAGTAGAAGCAACAGTAGCCTATTGTCTGCTTTACATTTGACATAAAAACATTTGAACCAAGTGAAACTTAGAGACACGCAAGACTCTTCAGAGATGGTGAGTACTTCCCTACAGAGATCTAAACTTTCTCTGCTAACCTTTTGTTCATTAATTTACTTTGAGAGCGATTGGTGATATAGACTTAATGGCAACACATTGAGCTACGGATTCAGCTATTTCAATGGAAGTCATTCAATTGACTGTTGTGAATTTGTGTTCACAGTATGGATTCATCAACACCTGTCTCAAATCTCTCGTCATTGAGAAATTTGGGGAAGAAACATGGGAGAAATTAAGGTCTGTTTTTATTCAGCGCAATAGAAACGTAGTACGATTTATCACCTTTCACAGCTGAGGAAGTCTTGTTTTTGTAACTTGGCCTGAATTTTTAATAATCTCTCATCTTCAACAGTACTTTAGCCGAAGTTCAGGACACATTCATGACATACGAGGTTTACGATGACATTTTGACACTGCGTTTGGTGCAGGAGGCTTGTAAGATGCTCGGTAGGTGATGTTACATATGAAAACTCTTTGTAACATGATTGTGAATATGAAGATAATTTCGGAGGAGAGGGGAGAAATTTCAGGGCAACTACCACAGTGCAAAACAAACTCCTTTCACAGACAGTGTGTTGTTCTAAGTTGACAGCTGTTTCTGTCTTGGTTAGTCTCTGTGGACAAGCTGCTAAGTGACCTTCAGAGAGGAGTGGGGGGCAGACAGGCAGACCAGGTGTTAACAATGTCCCCACTGAGTTCCCTGGTGGATTACCTACCCAGCTGAGGTGTCAGGATTGAAGTGATTAAATTATCTTGGGGAGCAGGACATCCACCTCCAGGGATCAGTGCAGCTTCAGAAGGTCTGGCAGTCGTAGTAGGAGGTACTTTATTGATACTTGAAACTGCAGCATTACAGCAGTCCAGATGCAAGTTGCCAGGACAACACACAGAGCTGTACTGTAAAACAAAACAATTGAACTCAGTGACACAGGTAACAGGTAATACTAGGGAATGCACCAAACAATTTATCACAGGACTACAGTAACCATGTGGGATACCACTGCTATACATGCTGCTAACATATAAACAATAACAATATAACAATAAAAAACTTGAAATATAGCATAAAGTTGTTTTATTTATCCTCTTTGGCAGTCCAGAGTGTGTGTTGGTATTTGTAAGGAGTAACTTTAAATGGAACCTGCTCACCAGAGACGGGTCCAGGAGCTCCTGGGTGATAATCTTGGTCCATGTCGTCCTCTAGATGTCTCCTCAGAGGTCGTGCTGAAGCTGTTCGGAGGGTACTTCTTCAGGTTCTGTAAGATGGCGGGGTACGACGCCATGCTGCGCACGCTGGGAGGAACCCTGGTGGAGTTTATAGAGAACCTGGATGCTCTTCACAGTTACCTGGCCCTGTCTTACGAGGTCCTATTCTGCTGTCATCCACCCTGCTTCACATCTCTTACTACAGGAAACAGATGAATTATGAAACAAATGTGAATCAAATGGATAGTTAGTAACAACATTGTTGACACCAGTGGTTAGTGATGCTTTCTTCACAGGAGATGAATGCTCCTTCCTTCCGTGTGGAAAAGAGCGAAGATGGAAAGATGATTCTGCATTACTACTCAGACCGGAAAGGCCTGTATCATATAGTGCCAGGTAACCAACAGTTAAACAACATGTAGGGCTGTTTGCTTTTAAAAACGATAAGAGAGTCTGATCTAAACATATTTATTGTCCTTGGGAGCTGAGTACAAAGTCTTCAGGCTTTATGATTGTTCATCATTCCCTGTTCTGCTTACGATCAGCTGTATATGAAGTGTTTTTCTTGACCTCTGCGCTCAGGCATTATTGAAGCGGTGGCCATGGACTTCTTTGACAGTGAAGTGAGTATGACCATCCTTAACCAATCAGAAGAGGACGAACGCACAGGGAAGAAAGAGCACGTGGTCTTCCTGGTTTCTCAGAGACCCCTGAAGTCAAAGAAACATCCGCAACCAGAAAAGACCAGCAGAGACGAGGAGATTGTGCGAGACAAGGAGGTAAGGGGTCAAATGTCAAGATTTCACTGCTGGTTTAAAAACAACTCTTGAGTCAACTATGCATTATCATAGCTGCACCATTATCACTACTATGTATCTGAAGACTGCAGAGCTAGGTTTATGTTGAACCCAAAGACGACAGTATCTCTGTATCCAGAGTTGTGCTTCTGGCTAACCTCTTGTCCGTTTGGCGAGCAGCAACAGGAAGACACTCTCAGGAAGCTGAGAGCGAGGTGTGCCCAGCTGCCCCTCTGCCCTGCCGGTAAGAGGGCTCCCTGGGACATGGTCAGGAGCGTCGTCAGGTTTGGAAAAGGTTCCGTAAAACCCCATCGTATGATAATGTATCTGGTCAAGTAATGTAGAATATATTTGATATGATTTATCTCAACCCCATAGAGTTGTTTTTGCAGAGTAGTTGACAGGACCTTTTTTGATGTCTATTGTCGCTGTCCGTTCTTCGACCTAAAGGAAATCTCCTTCAGACGTTCACCCCAATCTACCCTAACAAGCTGTGGATGGACGAGAAGGCCTTCTGCAACAACTTCCCTTTCCACATCGTCTTCGACAAAGATGTGAGAGTTACCACTGTTGAGTGACTGAACACTTTATTTCAAAAACCGAAGTAGCAAAACTAACAAAGTCTGTTCAGCTCAAGGTGAAGCAGACCGGAGTCAACATCCAGAAGTTCGTCCCTGGTCTTCAGACCATGGACATTCGCCTGGACGAGTACTTCAGCATCGTGCACCCCGAGGTGACCTTCAACATCGAGAGCATCAGAAAGTTCATCAACAGCCAGTTTGTTCTGAAGACGAAGCGCAACATGGTGCCTCAGAACGTTCAGCACCACTCCACGCTGAAACTCAGAGGTAAATAAGATGGTCAGGTGGTCAACTTGTGGATGCTGTGTGATAGGTCAGGCAGAGATGGAAACTTTACATGTACTTTATTAGATTAAGTAGACGACTTTTCACTTTCACTTTGTAAAATCTTTTTGTCAAAACTTAGTTTGTAAAATATTTTTTATTTATTTTTTAACTTAAAAAAAAAAAGCTTTTCTGAAAATCTTTAAAAAAGCTTTTCTGAAAATCAAAAAAAAAAAAAACTTTCTGAAAATATTTTTCAAAGATTGTTGTCGATTTTTTGTTGTTGTCATTGTGTGTCATTTCCTGGCCATCACGCACAACAGACGTAAACATACTTTTTCAAAACTTTTGGGGGAAATAATTTTTCACAACTTTTGGGGAAAATAATTCTTCACAACTTTTAGGGAAAATATATTTTTTAAAAAACGTTTGAAAGGTTGACTCACTACTCAGGACATTTAGAATTAATCTTGGGGAGTTAGATGGTCAGTGACAGTCCTCTTCCTGTTCCCACCAGGCCAGATGGTGTGGATGGAGGCCCTGGGCTGCATGGTGTACCTGTGTTCCCCCAAGCTGCGCAGCCTGCAGGAGCTGGAGGAGAGAGGCCTTCACATCTCTGACATCGCCCAGCACGACACCACTCGTGACCTCATCCTGCTCAACCAGCAACGCCTGGCAGAGATGGAGCTGTCCAATCAGCTGGAGCGCAAGAAGGCAGATACAACTTCCCATGAGTCTGCAGAGCGTAGCTCTATATATCTGTAGAGTAGAGTATGTGTATAGGACTGACATTTTATCTTTAAAATGGAGTTGTGGTATCGGTTTGTGTGTATGTGTGGTGTGTGTATAACACCAGGAGGAACTAAGGATCCTGTCCAGCCACCTGGAAGCAGAGAAGAAGAAAACGGAGACGCTGCTGTACGCCATGCTGCCGCGCCACGTGGCCAATCAGCTGAAGGAGGGGAAGAAGGTGGAGGCTGGTACGTTCGTCCTGCATGCTGTCACTTCCTCTACAAACAGGATGTTGTAAAGGGAAGTGTACTGTACGTGGAGCTGACATCAGTAAACTGAATGCCTTTCCTCCGCAGGTGAGTTTGAGGTGTGCACCATTCTCTTCAGTGACGTGGTCACCTTCACCAACATCTGCGCGGCCTGCGAGCCCATCCAGATCGTCAACATGCTGAACTCCATGTACTCCAGGTTTGACCGGCTCACCAGCGTCCACGATGTTTACAAGGTAATAGGAGATGAGAGGAAGATCTCAGAGAACACCTGTCCAGGTGGAGACTACTAACCTGTGTGTCTTCTCCCTCTGCAGGTGGAGACTATTGGAGACGCCTACATGGTGGTGGGAGGGGTTCCCGTCCCCACTGAGAGCCACGCGGAGAGGGTGGCCAACTTCGCTCTGGGTATGCGTATCGCTGCCCGGGAAGTGACCAACCCTGTCACTGGCCAACCTATCCAGGTGCGTGTTGCTAATAACCGAATTAGCTTCGTTTTTTCCTGCTCTTGTGAATGTAAAATACTGAACATGCAAATGTTTCAGATCAGGGTAGGACTGCACACAGGGCCTGTGCTGGCTGGTGTGGTGGGGGAAAAGATGCCTCGCTTCTGCCTGTTTGGAGACACGGTCAACACCGCCTCCAGGATGGAGAGTCACGGAGTCCCTGACCACATACACCTCAGCCCCTTCACATACAAGTAAACTACATCTCTCTCTCTTCATCTGGGTGTCAGATGGCTGAGCGGTTAGGGAATCGGGCTACCTATCAGAAGGTTGCTTGTTCGATTCCCAGCCGTGCCAAATGACGTTGTGTCCCTGGGCAAGGCACTTCACCCTACTTGCCTAGGGGGAATGTCCCTGTACTTACTGTAAGTCACTCTGGATAAGAGCGTCTGCTAAATGACTAAATGTAAATGTTAATTTATCTTTCCTTCTCTCTCACACACACACACATTCACTGATGGCTCTGGTACTGATCTGCAGGGCGTTAGAGAACAAGAGCTTTGAAATCAAGTCAAGAGGAGAGATTGAGGTGAAAGGCAAAGGCCTGATGAACACCTACTTCCTGCTCCAGAACCTGCATGTGTCCGAGGACGGCATCATGGGCAGAGGGGAGGGGGAGCCCTGCATGTACAGGGACGACCCACCCACTCTGGAGGTCACCGCTAAAGGTCAGCCAACATGTCAGGGTTTTGCATAATGCTTCATGGTGTCGTTAAACCACTCACGGTTAAACCTCTGTTCCCGTTTCTTATCCCCGAAGAGACAAACGGTCACATGAAGGAAGACATTTCGACGAATGACCACAGTCAGGACTCTGCGGTCCCGTCTACTGCTAGTGACCTCACCAATGAGGAGGAGCCCTCGCTGGAGAGAAGCTGTCGTCATGCAACACCCTTCCAGCATGGCCGACTCACTGATGTCAACTCTCGTTTCTGCAAACTGCTCTGAGAAGCTGCGGGAGGTCTGGAAGTTTCTGGAAAATGTCAAACCTGATATACAGTTAACAAAATATTTAAGTGTTTGATTATCCCTTTCTGAAATATATCATAGATCAGATGTTGTTTTTTGGTGTGTAAATTTATAAAATGTGTATATTTTGTGTAGATTGTGAAAAAATTAAAACACATTGGCAAAAAAGCATACGTTTTTAAGGTTTTACATCAACTGCAAAACTGAGTGTATGTTGTACAATTCTTAAGATACAGGTAGATCATGCTGTAAAAACAGCTGACATGTTTAACCCGTGGGTTACTTGGGAAGAAAAGGAAACGGCGCTAGTGTCAAGTCAAGCTAGACTGTTTACATCCACAAACATATGAGGTTGCCATGCAAACCGTGACTTTTTCACCATCTGGTTGAGACAAGTCACAAACAGACACCCAGCATGACTCGAGTGTGTGCATCCTTTAGATTTCCTTTTGCTTTTTGTCATCATTATTTGTCTGGGCGATATGATTATGCATCCCTTTGAAGAAAGCGCTTCACGTACAGCTGTGGAGACACGATTTGATCATCGATGCCGTTTTCTGCTCGTGGCCATAAGACTCTTTCAACTTCCCAAAACTTCTCAAAACCCCAAAATTCGGTGGTGTTAAATTTCAATATTAAGTATTAAATGTCTTTTAAGATTCAAAACATGATGTCACTAATTTGCTTCCATATAGTTTAACCAACAGACAATAAAAAAGGGCATAAAACGAAGGGCAACATACATTATCGGATCACACACATTTTATTCCGGGAAATTACTAACTCAAACCGCGAATCCAACTGGATTCATTTTAATCTCCATGGTGAATACAAATTCAGCGTCCTCACGAATGTTAACAACAATTTTGAGTGACGTGAATCGTATTCAATAGGAAACGTTTCCGCTATGACATCAGTTTACTTAAGCCAATGATATCCGCCCCATTCCGAGAGTATTATTGTCATTGGACAACTCCTAGTTTACTGTTTGAAACCAACCCCCACCTTGAATTTTAAATATGACAACAGTATTACCTGTTAGCCCGACTGGTTCATTTGAGGAGCACAATTAGTTCGTTGAGTTTTGCTCAGGAGTACCTGTCATGACAAGACAAGGATCTACAAAATACAAGGTAGGCATTTCTGACAATTTATACCCGTTGTATGCACGTACAAACAGTATTTTAGCTGAGCTAAATTAGCCCCAATCCACTAAATTTAGAGTAGTTCGTAATAGCACACTAGCGTAAGTAACATAGCTAGCCTAGCTAACACTAGTTAGATAGGCTAGCTAGCCCGCAAACAAAATGTAAAAAATTGTGTTATGACACGGACAGGCACGTGAGCACCATTACATTTTCTCTTTGTTCCACGTACCAATAAAAAAAGACTGCAACACAATCATAGGTGAGGGCATTCGCATGACAGTACAGTTGAAAGTTAAAATACCGTTTTGATTGACAGGTGGTCTCATCTGGGAGACTCACCGGATTAGGACGAGGCCAGGCAGCAAGGAAACGGTGAGCGACCGGGTGGTTTTTACCCCCTTCATAACTAGCTCCAACTTCACCTTGTCCCTACATACACACTTATCCTTTCCTCCGTCTGTATATAGTTGAGAAGCCGCGATGCTGTCCTAATGTTCTTCTTGCTTTGCAGAGTAATTGGGAGAACTTTGCGCTCTGCAGAGCCAGCCTACTCGCTTTATTCCACTGACTCTGAAGAGCCGGTAAGGTTTGGCGAACAGTCAATAAAACATGTGAAATTTGTATTGTCACAATCCTATTCAGAATGCTTTCATTAGCGGTCACTGTTATCCAAAGCGGCGAACAGGAAGGACCTGCGACCTCATGATCTGCTGTCAAGTACCACTAAGCTATACCTATCTAGAATTATTCTATTTTTACTCAACCTCTCTTTATTTTATTTTGTAGGTTCGCCACCATTCACAAGGGGCTTGATCGATGTGCTGCCCTTCTTGATGGTATCCTGCAGGCAGAGACAGCAGGTACACGCACAGGTACACGCACAGGTACACGCACAGGTACACACACAGGGCACTCGCACTCACACCCATGAACTGAATCTTGTAGGAATTACTGCTGTCTCAGACCTGGGATGACTTAAAACACATTGCCTGCGTAACCACTAGGAAGGACCTGCACAATGAAAATGTGTTCTGGCAGCTCATGTCTGTGTGTGTTTGTGTGTGTTTTACAGAAGCCAACACCAGCTCTGCCAGTGTAAGGAAGGCAGGTGTGGGCCAGGTCAGCAGGCCTCTGGGCAAGCAGCGAGGGGATACAGAGAGGAGGAAACTCACAAAGAAAGTTAAAAAGCCTGGTGCGGAAATGGGAGTGAATCTTGTAGATTGTTTCTGTGGTGTGTGTGTTGTTTCTGTGTGTTGTGTTTCTGTGTGTTGTGTATCTGTGTGTTGTGTTTCTGTGTGTTGTGTATCTGTGTGTTGTGTATCTGTGTGTTGTGTTTCTGTGTGTTGTGTATCTGTGTGTTGTGTTTCTGTGTGTTGTGTTTCTGTGTGCACTAATTAAAGACTCTGCCTCTGTAGTTCCAGCTCCGGTGCAGAAAACAATTTTATCGTCTCAGGTGAATCCTGGGGAGAAAAACAACGATACAATCAGATCGTGGAGACCAGGAACCAGGTTTAACCGTCGCCTCACCACCTCCACACCCACCTTCAGCCCAGAGAGGCTCCCCTCTGATGGGACTGGGACCAGGGCGAACAGGCCTCCCTCAGCACCACCAGGCCAGCACAGAGACCCCATCCACAAAGGTGCACCGGTCCTCCAAGGGAATGCAGTGTTGTCGGTCTCCAGGGATGGACCTGCCATGTCTCTCTCCTCCGCCTCGTCCACAGCCCCCTCTCTCTGTGGGGCGCAGCCTTGCTGTGTGTCTGAGGTCGGGCCTCTGGCTGCTCCCGGGGGCGTGGGGTTGGTAGGTGGTCCGTGTCTCGGTGCTCCCTGTCTGGGAAGGCCAACCCAGTCTCCTCCCACATTCTCCTGTGGCTCTGAAGTCGGAAAATCCTGTTCTTTGGAGAGTGTCTCATGTCCTCATTCCCAGTCCCAGCCTCATGTTCAACCTGTACCCAGCTCTGGAGCTCTTGCCCCCCTGGCAGCCCTCTCCCAGTCCCAGCACCCCCCTCACCCTGGGTCCTGCTGGGCCCATAGAGAGGGTGCCGCTGGTGCTCCTCCAGGCAGAACAGAGGAAGAGGAGGGTGAAGACATTGTTCCCACGAGAGACACTAGCGCACAGACCAGCTTTGAAAACCCCACCCCTGCGGCCTACACTATTGCAAACTTATGTGTGACGTGTACAAAACCACACTCCCACCTGGGGTCAGAGCCTGCACAGTCAGCAGAGACACCCCCTGGACCCCCACACCCCCCCCACCCCGTGCTGAGCTCTGAGGCCTGCAGTCCAGAGAAGGCTGCTCGGAAGGTGATGACTGTGCAGTATCTACTTGGGGAACTGAAGGCTCTGCTCGCTGGCCAAGGTAGTCAGTCAAATAAATAAATAAACAAACAGTGAGGTAATATCCTGGGAAATTGAGTAAGTTAACAGTAGTTGACGTTTGAACTTCCCCTCCCCTCCGGGTCTAGACGGCGCGGCGGAGCGCTTGCTGTGTGATCTGGAGCAGACGGTCTCTCTGCTTCCTGTCATGGTCGGCAGCTCCAACGTGCAGGCGGAGATCGCTCTGGTTCTGCAGCCTCTACGCAGCGAGAACGCTCAGCTTCGCAGGTGAGGCGACTCTGGACTCCGGATCTGTCAGCCAGCCTCTCCTTGTATCCACAGTGTCGTGTAGGTGGGGTTTGATCCTGGACCTCTTGATCTGCAGTCAAATGCTCTTAACCACTGAGCTGTACCTGTCCCCCAACCACCCAGTCTATCACATAGATGAGAGATGATGTGTGTTACTGTGTGTGTCTGCTCAGGCGTCTGAGGATACTGAACCACCAGCTGCAGGAGAGGGAGAGGGCAGAGAGGGAGGCCAGGTCGCTGCTGTGTGACTCTGAGAGTAAGGCTGCACGTTTCTCAGCTCCCGTGATATGGATGTACATTCCTTTCCTCCCCCAGGAAGTGTGTGTGTGTGATCTGATTGGTGTTCCTCCTCCTAGTGATGACTCTGCAAGGGGAACTGAGTGACGCTCAGGCTCGTATCCAGGAGCTTCACGGTGACAACGCCCAGCTACGGCAAGCCCTGCAGGACACACAGAGCCAGCTCCAGAAAAGCAAAGCTAAGAACGATTGCATCAGCAAAGGTAGCTAACGGTTCTCGTAATTCTGAAAGGGAAACTTGGTTCTGCACAGATTTGCAAATCAAACTACAAATGGAGTTGACTGGCGTGTGTGTGTAGAGGAGCATGTCCGCGGGCTGGAGGAGTGTCGGAGGGAGAGCGCTGCTCTGGGTCTCGTTGCCCAGCAGAGGCAGGCAGAGGTGGAGCGACTACAGCAGCTCCTCAGGTGTGTTTTGATTCAGAAACTCGCCTTCACCAACTAATAAAGGTAATGAATCACAATTAACTTTCTCGCCATCCTCCCCTTCATTTCTTCTTTCCCTCAGAGTTGCGCAGGGTCCTGTGTTGGAGCCTCCAGCCGTGAGCACCACGCCCCCGTCCCAGCCGGGCCTCACCAGGCGGGCACTGGACCAGCACCAGGACCAGCAGGTGTCTGCAGGGCACGGCTCGGACGCGGTCAGCCTCTACCTCAAGTCCCTAGATCAGAAGGGACCCGGTTCTCCACCCTGCAAAGGGCCCAGACAGTCAGCAGATCAGGATCTGAGCATGTGTGTGTCTGTGGACCAGAGCAGCGGGAGAGAGGATGGGGAGACCAAGCTTGCCCAGAGGGAGGATGTGAGGTTGTCACTTCCTGTAGCGATGTCACAGAAAGGGGGAGGAGCTCCGGCAGAAGCTTTTACAACGGGTCATCGAAGTCTTGATGGACTCCTGAAGGCATTCAACCAATCGAAAAAACTCCCCTCTCGCCTCAACCAATCCAACGTTGTCTTTCCTGGTGGCCTTGTGGTGTTCCCAGGGTGTCGGAAGGGCCTGTGGACGGGGACGGCTTCAGAGATCGAGTCCTCCCTCTTATCCAGCGACGTCCGGTCGGATTCCAGTGCGCTGTCGAGCTCGACCTTTGACACGCGCGATGAGCAGGAGTTCCGGGATGGGCTGGCTGCCTTGGACGCGAGCATCGCTAGCCTGCAGAAAACCATCCAGCTGGATTTGAAGAAATGATATACACACACACACACTCTCGTACATTCAAACTCACACTCGTACACACGGGGCATTTAAACTCACTTGCACGCGCGCACACACACACTCTCTTACTTGATCAATTATGCATCTTTGATAGCTTACTGGTCTTGCACACGTTCATTACCTCGTGCAGCAATCGCACTTATGCCTTATGTTTTTAAAATCTGTGTTGAAATAAAATGTTATTTTTGCCAAGGGTTTGTTGATGGCATGAAGGTGACAGTTTCCCCATTGAGCTTTTATTCATGTCGTCGTGAACGAGGCCAACGATGAGAGCAGCAGCTAAAGCGAGAGGACATGCTAAGTTTAGTTTTTTTCAAACATGGTAACACGGGGTGTCATACCAACGTACGCCATGTTGTTACATGTGCTACAATGTTTACATATGGAGTGTCGGTTGGATAACACATATTTGCCAACTTTGGCAATATTTTATACAACTTTGGCAAAACATTGGATAGGACGACATATCTCGAGGATATAATCCAACCAAGCAATTTGTGGTGTGGCTGCTACAAGCATCCAAGTCGTATCGCTAGCAAATTGCTAGCTAATTCAGCTATGCTAGCTGGCTATCTAGCCAGCTCAGCTGACTGAATTTATATTGAAACCCTAAACTAAATATGAAGGATATAAAATGGGACAATATTAAGTAATGAATCATTCATCTTCCAATTTAATCAATGCTTTTTAAAGTACTTTGGAGTGGTATCTCGTACTCAGTCACGGTGGCCGAGAGGTTAAGGCGTTGGACTCGAAATCCAATGGGGTTTCCCCGCACAGGTTCGAATCCTGTTCGTGACGATGTTTTTTCTTGAGGAGTTATGGCGTAGGACTCAAAATCCAATTGGGTTTCCTCGCAAAGGTTCGAATCCTGTTGATGACGATGTTTTTTCTTTTTTCTTAGAAAGACACGCTTTTATATGTTTATTGTTGGTGCAAAGTCTAACTAACTACCTTCATACTCAACCCGATAAAACGATGAGGCTCTTTTACAAGTTGAAGTGACAATTTGTATTACGGTGCCTTGTGTCAAAATGTCCATCTTCCGTTTGCTAACAGCTGAAGTTGGTTGATGTGCTAATTGGATAGGCTACTTCTTTAATTGTCTAGTTGGCTATAGTCTCCCAAACCATGACTGGAATTCTACCGCACGAGAGCCTGTTCTTGATTAAAGATATTAAACCAGGACTGAAAAATATAAATACAATCTTTATTGTGTTGGAAATTGGTAAGTAATGCACAGTAAGTTTGCATGTTAGGCTAAGTGCTAGGCTACTTAATTCGTGATAATGGAGCCTACATTGTGTCAAGAGAACTATTTTGCTTCGAAGTTATTGTCGATAGTAGTCTATTTGAAGATTTTAAAGGACGTGCCGACCAAACCACCGTGCCTCAATATTAAACGGGTCATCTCGCACCTTGTCACTCACTTCTCCAGGAAGGGTGTCAAAAACAAAAGATGGCCACGAGGTTCGCTCCTGTAAGGTGAGACATCTTCTCCTCACTATGCATAACTTAAGACAATTATTATTAAACTTTCATACCTACTTTGTCTTTCTTGGCCATGAGGTGGCCGATAAAACCGGGTGTGTATCTATGTCGGTGTGGGATGCCGTGGGAGGACTCATCCAGCCGGGAGATGTACTGCGACTCACACGCGGGTATGCACAAGCATCGGTTTGCTCTGTTCGTTAACGGTCAGGTTTGGGGAACAGCAGTCGATTTGACCAAACACGCATGACTGCCTGCAGGTATGCGGCGCAGTGGCAAGGTTGCCTGACTATCTACACGGGTCGGGGTGGAGATCTGCAGAAAATCGGAGAGTAAGACCAACGCATCACAATAATCAGGCCAACCAACATTTCTTAATGTCAGTTTAGTGATTGAGTGTTTTCGTAGGTTTTGCATGATCTTCTCAGAGGTGCCAAACTTCAGTGAACCCAATCGGGAGGTTATGGCGCATATTCACCAACTCAACAGACCCGTAAGACCAACGGGCAAATACCAATAGGCCTATTAATACGTATTCATACTCGTACTTATTAGTTACAGCCTAATCATATGTCCCCCGTGTGTCCTAGGCGTAGGTTATACATCCTTATAACAGTAGAGGGACTAAGCGCACCTGCTGCTCAGTTATTCAGTTAATCGGTTAATATTTAGCATGTTCTCTTAACGACCCTCCATTTCATGTCTCCCACGCTCGTCTTCTATCTCTCTCTCCAGAACAGAGTGGAATCTGTCACAAATACTCCTGTCAATCAAAACGTCACCTCTGCCCCCGCCCTGACATACTCGTCCAATGGCGGCTCGCCGCTGTCCCGGGACCTGTCATATGGAGAGTCAGGAGTCACCGGGCAAGGCCGAGGGAGCCCCGGCTCTTCCCCCAAGAATGCAGTTGGTGTTCGTAATGCAAGAGACCCTCGTCGACTAAAAAGAAAGAGGTGAAAGTAGTGTCACTATGCCAAACTGCCAGGCCGATATTATCTTGATGTTCTTTTGTGCTTTACCGTTTGTGAACACTAGATAGCGTCCGTGTACAACTCAGAATTTTTTGTACTTTTTTTTTTTACTTTTTTTTTTTCTCGTGTAAATAGTTTGAAGGGCTGTGAGTGAAGTGACGATAAAGTCGGCTAAAGATGTTTCATAGCACTTAATAATTAAACCGCATCCAAAGGAACATCTTCACTCATTTTCACGTTACTGTGTCCCATCTCTACATTCTCTGTTCAATGTAGGATATCATTTGTTGACTGCAGCGACACTGAGACCAAGGGGAAAAAAATCCTATAGGACACAAAGTAGGCTATTGTAACGTATGACTTTAAATCTACACTTGCGTAGCACAATTAAGTTTAAGCAATCCAAAGGACTGTGACCCCCGGTTAATCTGACAACCTGTTTTTATATGATTCATGAATATTCCCATGGTATTAACTCCGTGTTTAGTTGACCATTATTGCATGTGAAAGGAGTTACCCAGGGATGGAGCTTATTGGATTCGAAACTAATATCACATCAAAGGCTATCTGGGGGTACTTTTCCATAGCAGCAGTGAACTCGGTAATGATGTCTGGAGATTAGGCCTCCTGCCTGGTGGTCCGAGGTTTTACTTTTCACCCCACATTGACATTCTTTGCTAATTTATTGTAAATAAAAAGACAGACGTGATTAATCCCCATGATTACAAATGCAATAAAGGTTCATACTTTTGATACTTTTACAATTATTGTATGAATTGACTTAAATCTGTGTATCTGCAGGCCTGTCTTGTGGTACACCTTATTGCTTGGAGGAGGAACAGCTAATCAAATGTTTCTATGTCTTAAGTTTTAGTGTGATTATCAAAGGTAGAACAAGAACCAATAATAATTGGCCTAAGCGATTGTAGGCAACAGGTGATTAATACCACATGTAGCGTCTTCATCTGTGGTCATGCTCCACCGCTGTCCTATCGTACACCATGGGCAATAAAAAGCCACCTTTTACAGTCAAGTAAATGATCTTGGCTTTCCTCTTTGCCTCAGGGTTTAATCGTGAAACACTGCTGCTGAAGTTGGAACCGTGAGTTGACTGACTCTAAATGTTAATGGAAGACAAACCTCAGAGAGCTGCACGTCGACAGTGTGTTCTTTGTACACAGTTGACAGCTAGCGGTGGTATGTTCTAGTCTGTGGTAATGGCTAAGGGACTGCCTGATAGCTGCTGGTTTCCATTACTCTGCTGGTCTGAATGGTATGTCCGGTTTGAGGTTTAACAGGCAGCCAAACGCCAGGGGGAGAACGAGGCCGGCCTCGCCGGGGGGGAGGACGAGGCCGGCCTCGCCGGGGGGGAGGACGAGGCCGGCCTCGCCGGGGGGGAGGACGAGGCCGGCCTCGCCGGGGGGGAGGACGAGGCCGGCCTCGCCGGGGGGGAGGACGAGGCCGGCCTCGCCGGGGGGGAGGACGAGGCCGGCCTCGCCGGGGGGGAGGACGAGGCCGGCCTCGCCGGGCGGGAGGACGAGGCCGGCCTCGCCGGGGGGAGGACGAGGCTGGCCTCTCACCCACAGTTGAACCCCTTTCCTGGGACGGGAAAGTGCGGCCACCCTGCCCAGGCAACGTTCTGGACGTTTACAGACACAAGATGAGAAAGGGTGGAAGTGTTGATAGGGAGGGAGGGAGAGGGGGAGAGCTGTATGTTGGGAGGGAGGAAGAGGGGGAGGGAGGGAGAGGGGGAGAGCTGTATGTTGGGAGGGAGGAAGAGGGGGAGGGAGGGAGGGAGAGCTGTATGTTGGGAGGGAGGAAGAGGGGGAGGGGTGTGTGTGGGATAGTGAAAGAGGATGTGTGCAAAGAGGAGGATGAGAGAGAATGGGTGAAGGGTGGGAAGAAGGGTTGAGAGATTGTGGTAGATACAGAGGAGGAAGGGGAGGGAGGAGAGGAAGGGAAGGAAGGGGAGGAGGAAGGAGAGGAGCCAAGAGGATGGTGCCAAGGAGCTTTCAGATTCAAGATTTGTGTCTTCTAAAACCATTTGTGAAATACTTTTGAACAAATCTCTACCCCCTTTGTTAAAACCAAATAACAAATACGCTCTGGATAAGCGCGTCTACTAAATGTAAATGTAATAAATAATCTCATTGTAGCCCAGTTCCCAGAAAATCTCAAGTTTACTGTCAAGTTTGATCCATCTCCTTCTCACAGCTTTGTCCCTTACAAGACAGAGATGTTGGTAATGAACTGCTATATCTACAGCAAATGAATAAGAAGCCTAAGCATGTACTCAGTTTCCATTACTGCGTCGCATAAAAGACCAAAAGAGATTTTCTCTCATGGTGCTGGCTCTTGGCCAAGCATGCAGGAAAACAGCTTTCCCTTCAGAGTCATTAGATTCCTGCTCTTCTCAGCCTACACAGCCCCCCCTCAGTGCAAACTCTCATGGGAGCGACCCCTGTGTACGCATTGATGCATTTCCTTACACTGCAGCTGATTGAGCCAGACGGATGCGCTGGCTGCTGCACGTAGTAGCTAATCCAAACACAAGCGGCACGGACAACGACCGTTTCGATTGACTCATATATTACCAGTTTAATCAGTCGAACTTTCCAAGCGGTTAAATTCTACTGAAGTGACTGGTTCGGCGGCTATTTTTAGGTGTGTTTTGCGTTGGTGTGTGTGTGGTCGGTCAGTGACAGAGGGCCCCGAGGCTGTGGTCTCACGGGCCTCCAGTCAGCGGAAACGGCACATCCCGTAGAGTCAGAGTTTTCCACTGTTCTGGGGACAATGGGAGGGCCTCAGAAGGGGTCTTCCTGACTGGGCTATCTTAAGCCCTTTTGTATGAAAACACAGACCTACCTAGCATGGCCACTCACCCATGACAGGATACAAACAATTTAAATATGTTATAGAAAGACGATGTACTGATTTGTATCACACCTAAAATACTAACATCACACCTGATAGTGGATGAGTTTGACATTTTTAAAAGGTGGTTAAAGCCTGTAGGCACTTCTTAATATTCAACCACTCAATAAAGAAATACAGCAAAGTAGACATTTATTAGACAATTATTTGGTATAAAACATAACATTCACAGACTGGAAAGAGCTCTTTGTTTATACACAATTATGTTCCCTGTCATAGATAAGAACTATGCTCACTCCGTATGCTAACTATGTTTTGTAATGATCCTGTACTTAAGTTATTGCAAACATTCGGTTCTTTTGAGCTTTAAGTTGTATGAGTTATACGTTTAATGGAAAACCTTGACAGTCTTTCATACATACCCTTTTTACATAACGTATAAATG
Organism: Thaleichthys pacificus; assembly: GCA_023658055.1. Lineage (NCBI taxonomy): Eukaryota > Metazoa > Chordata > Actinopteri > Osmeriformes > Osmeridae > Thaleichthys > Thaleichthys pacificus. Next base: position 570,994 of record CM042873.1, read on the forward strand.
TTATCCGATTCAATGTGACTGTTGGTGTTACAGAGCATGTTTCAGAAACAGTCTGACTCCTTCATTCCAGACCATCTCTCTTCCTCCACCCTGCCATATGTGGTGAGCAGCGCTCAGAGCTTTGCCCAGACATATGTTTTTGTTTAGCTTTGTGAATAAATAGAAAAGTTGGAGGGCAGAAAAATCACTGGATCATTTCACTTCATTTAACTTTCAGCCTTTTTAAACTGCTTGAAACATTCATTTATCATCAAAGGGAAGTCAATCGGCTGGTGATGTTGCACACAAATGCAGTCACAGTCTGTGTCTCTGGCCTGAAGATTAAGGAAACACGTAGAGAAGCAGGCGAGAGGAGGTGTTGAAGGAGCCTGTCCTCTGCTCTGACAGAGAGAGCTGGGAGTGGTGAGGCTATGGTGAGAGAGGAGGAACTACACAAACCTTCCCTACTGAGCTCTGGATGTTTGTCTCACAAGATCTTTAGTGTCTGCCTCATGCTTCGTGCAGCAGGAGAACACGTTCAGGCGTTCAGTTAGGACACATGGTACAAAAGAAGTTGCTGTGTACAACTTGCTGGATGAAACGGACATACTGGAGCTAAATTAGGACCCATTCAAAGTCTATCAGGATATCATAAACATATTGCTCAGTAAAGATACACATCTTTATCCTTCTGACAGACATTATCAACATGACACTAATAAATATTTACCTATTCATTAAACAAGAACAAAATTGAATACAATAACAGAAATACTGATTGTTGGTATGTATATAAACAGAAAGACATAGTGGAAGTTTTGGCAACATCAAGTATTTCCTTTGGACTTAATGACAACCCCATTGTTATTGAAAACCTGTGGTTGAAAAGCAACCACGAGTGTGGCTGTCTTGTGTGGAATGTACCTCCAGCAGAGCACCTCCTGAAAGCGTCGCTCTACAGCTGCTGTCATTTCATTAACAGTCAAACGGAAAGTCCTGTTCTTCATTAGCCAACAGATTCCAGCTGACCTCGACCCCTCTAACTCGTCGAGGCCTGCGTCCGGTCAGATGTCCAGGTCATCCGGCCGGGCCCGGCTGCTAGCCCTGCTGCTAGGCCTGGCCTCGATCTGTTTCAGAAGGTGCAGCTCTTTCCCCATGCTAGCCTTGTCCGGCAGATCAAAGCTCTGTCCGTGGCAGTTACTCTGGCCTTTGTGCCCCAACTGGTTTTGTTCCGTGCTGTAGTTAGTCCAGTTCTGCTCGCTGGCCTGCTTGTGGTAGTTGTTGCAAGAGTTGGTCTTCTCGGCCGTGTCCAAGTTGTATCCCAGGTTGGACATGGGCGCTGAGGGCGGGCAGCCGTTGCAGTAGATGTAGGACATGTCCTGGGTGCTCGGACTCAAGTCACTCTTCACTTGGAAGTCCTCATCCGGACCCTTCATCCTGTCTTTAATCCGTTTGAAAAAGATGTAAAACAGCTCGATGATGTTGAGGGCCAGAGAGATCAGGGACACCACCAGCATGAACACGATGAAGACCGTCTTCTCCGTGGGGCGAGAGAGGAAGCAGTCGATCTTGTGTGGGCAGGGGAAGCGCTCGCACTCGTACACGGTGGCCAGGCTGAAGCCGTAGATGTACCACTGGACGACCAGGAAGAGGACCTCGAACCCGGACTTGAACACGATGCTGATCACGTAGGTCTGGAGGAGGGCTCCCTTGATCTTGAACTTGCCGTGCTCCTCCAGACCGTGCTTCACCTTCTTCCTCTTGATCTTCCTGAGGGCGTCGTCCACCTCCCTGCCCTGCGCCTGCAGCAGCCTCAGACGGGCCTCCTTCATGCTCAGCTTCTCCTCCTTGTGCATCAGGTAGAACACGTGGCAGAGGTAGAGCAGCGTGGGCGTGGACACGAAGATGATCTGCATCACCCAGAAGCGCATGTGGGAGATGGGGAAGGACTTGTCGTAGCACACGTTCTGGCAGCCCGGCTGCAGGGTGTTGCAGGTGAAGGCCGACTGCTCGTCACCCCAGGCCGACTCCACGGCCGTGCCGAGCACCAGGATCCGGAAGATGAAGAGGACTGTGAGCCAGACTTTGCCCCCCGCTGTGGAGTACGCCTGCACCTTGTCCAGGAGTTTCCCCAGAAGACTCCAGTCCCCCATTCTGGATCAAGTCTATCTGGAGAAACACGGTAAGAGCTTTGAAACGACAAAAAAAACGACAAATGTACTTTAACTGTCAACTTTCAACTGATAACCAATTTCGCATCAGTAGTTCCATGTTAAAATTATTATTTGTAGCAGGCGTGAAGGCTCCCTTAAGCACATTCAGACCTTCAGGATCAGCACTATTGCTGATAGTATTAGTTGGCCTAATACCCTTCTATAGTCAGCATAGTCAACGCTATATAATAAGATGATCACCCTAATGGTTAATTTGAGTCTTCATGAGTAACTGGTACTACCACAACCACGATGGCGTTTGCCTTGAAAACATGAACATTAATTAAGGTCTATTTATAGTCGGATCTGAGAGAAGAGCGTATGTTGTATTACAAGTTCCAATGCTAGAATTATGAAGATTGAATAATCCGCTCTTTAAAGGCGCATTTCGACATTATATAGGCTACATCAATATGAAGGGTCAATTTCTCTAAACTTTAGTTGTCGTTTCCACTTACCTGGAAGCTGCCGAAATCATGTAACGGGATCAAATGGTCCTCGCCCAAAATTGGCCGTTGAAAATTTTAACTTAAAGCGTTGAAAAATACATCATATTATTTAAAAGAAAAGATGACCATAAGAAAGTACTTGTACGTCCTAGCCCAACTAAAGTTAGGAGACCATCCTTAAAGCTATTTAGGAGTCTTAACTGTGAGTTTGGTGGTGCTCGGAAAACTTTTGAGTCACCTGATTCCTGACGTAGGAAACTTCTACTGGATCTCTGGGTTTTTTGTTGCTCTTTTGCTTGGTGATGCTGTGGAATGTCAGAAAACTTCGTTCGTGGAAACTAGAAATTACGCCATCTAGTGTCCAGTTAACGCAGACTCACTGTAACGCCAGGACCCTTAACAGGGAGGAACAAAGGAAGGATAAATCATAAACAACTCAAATGTCTCATATTATGAGCATGATAGATATGAGACAGAAATGAAAGGAACCTATTAGAGATTAAGACTTTTTTGTTTCTACACAGTGTACAGACATGTACGTGGTTGCTTGAGATGTGATTTGACACATTAAACTTCACGGGCCTCCCCAGTTATTCCGTCTGTCACCGCCTGGTGGCATCACAAGAAAAATAATCTCTCCCAAAAGGCCAAATTCGGTTTCCCCACTACCATTCCTGACAGATGGAATTGACATATTGTAAACGTGAATGCTCAACATCTAAACTATGATGCTCTGATCAAGCACGTGATAGTCACCGCTATGAGGTTCTATGGTCAGGTGGCTTCCTCCGGGGCTGTGTTGGGGACTGGGTCCGCACACACGATCGAAGTACATTGTAAAATTGAATCTCATCAGCAACCTGTTATAGAGGCCAAATTTAGATTATATTATGTAGCCTATAATTCACTAAATATTGAAGATCGATTTGACTTCGGAGTAAACATCCACACCCTGCTTGTGCAAATCATTGTCCTTTATTTATTTCTACTCCCACAACATCTAAACAACCAACACATAATTTCTTAATGGGCTACATCTCCCATCGCACCAGATGGATCTAAGATTTCCAGTAAATTGAAATATATGCATTTTTCAAGATTCAATGACTTGAGTGAAGTTTTTTGGGTATTTGCCAGCAGATGTAGCTTATTTTATAACCAGTGAAAAAGAACAGCTGGTTAATGATAGTATTCTGTCATGCATCGCCAACGTCAAAATCTAATCGCATATGTACGTCACCTACCGTAGTGTGGGGTAAAATTGCCATAGAAATAGGACAACAGGATGAGGCTGCTTGTGAGAATCTATGCGTACAGAGCAGGCTAGGCGCTAGTACAGTGTTTAAATTATTTTAAAGGGGGGTGACTAGCGCGAAATACAACTACATCTCAACATAACGGATCAACGCTAATCCTGGTGGGATGATTAACACCGTTGCGTTTACAGATGCTGAACTAAGAATGGCCACAAATTTATCTTCGCCACACGAATGAGCTGCAATATTTGATATTGATTTATTTCACATATTTTATATTTTGTGTTGGCTATTAGAAATACAGGCGCACGTTGCGTAGAACTGCAGCCTGCAGAAGATACATTTGTTCTCCTAAAAACAAAATTGTGTATAGAACCGCGCACAGATTGCAGAAGATGTTCTGTGCGCGAGCAGATGGAAACGGCTCGGTCGCACCGTTACAAGATGACGCTACGGCTTGACGGGCTTGTCGTTATAGTGGGCTACCGACTACTGAACGGGGATGAAACAACAGAGCATGAACCTGGATGTTAGGAATTGTTTTTGTACTAACTGACCGTCGTGAATTAGTTGAAGATGGCGACTGGAACCGGTTGGCAGCAACCGTACAGTACCTCGCCTGGCAACCCATCCGTTATCACCGGAGCAGGGAAATTTAATTCATCCCCAACGTCAAACATGTTCTACGAGGGAGGATTATCGTTGGAGTACACTCAAGACCTCCATCTGAAAATGAGTAAGAAAATAGCGCAGCTCACAAAGGTTAGTTGGCTATTCACTCTTGCAAGGTGTTGCAAACGTGCCATTAGAAAATTATGTAATTAATTAGGCCACGTTTGTAATTGATTATGATCAGACCTTAATTAAAATAAACTTGAGGTGGTGAGTCCCTGCAAATTAGAAAGGAGAGAATGAATCCCGAGGGTAGTCGCAATAGTCGTTAGAGTGGATTGTCTTTCAGTATGCTAAATACTCATTTTGTAGACCGTTTTCATATTATTGAGTTTGACTGAGAAATCTATATAGAAAAAATATATTGAACTACCAGAAGCTTCAACTGTCAGAGCGGTAATGTCCGCATCCAATCTCTCCCCTCCTTTTCTAACGCCGAATGTTCTTCTCTTAAATGACAGCTTATAGTCAGTAGCTTATCCCATCTAATGGTGATGAATTGAAGACGAAATATAAGCCATCTCGTGAGAGCCCTAAGCCTTGTCGCAGAGAAAAAGAGTAAAAGTAAGACTTCTGTATTTATGGAAATCTCTCATCATTGAGACTAATTTTCTGTGATGGAGTAGCTGGATTGGTGCCAAACCTTTTTTGTGTTTTGATAAGAGTGCAGGAGGAGGACAATTGAAGGCACTTCAAACCGTTTTTTAACCCTTGTTATGATCTGTGTAAAACATCCATGGCATACTGTATTACTCCCTCTCCTTAACACACTTAAAACTATAGTTCACTACTTAGTTCATCATATTACTGAATAGTTTATTTTGAACAGTTATGACAAGAAAATAACTCTTACAACTTGTGTTCCGAAAAATCTTTCTCAGCCTAAACGATTTGACAGTTGACATCCAGTTTCAGCAGAGCTACTGAACGAGGATGTGTGGGTTGTGTTTGTGCTCGGTGGACGTCAGTGTTGAGAAGGCCTGCTGGGGTGTTCAGCCCCATCGGCCACTCTGACTGACACAGAGACAGCCTGACTGTGACTTTAAAGGATCACCTGACATCTGACTGTCAGGATGAAGTCTGGAGTGCTCAGACACTAGAGGATCTCTTTCACAATCCTCTCTCTCTCTGTCTCTCTCGCTCTCTCTCTGTCTCTCTCTCTGTCTCTCTGACAGACCCATTTTAAGTATTTTTAAGCAGGCATCTAATATAAACACACACATTGTATTTACATGATAGTCATATTTATGTGTATATATCAAAACTACTGTCACACCAACCACACAGCTTTAGTCACAGTATATTCATAACCACACAGAATAATCTGATTACGTAACCTCAATCCAAGATAATCAATCAAAAGTGACTAATGAGCTCTGTCTTAAACTCATTGAACACTCAATATATTGTTCATCAGCCGTTGGGAGCAGAGAGGAGATGGAAGGAAGAAACAGAAAGATTGCCAGTAGCGACTGAAGAAAAATAAAGAAATAATGGAGACATTAAGATAGAAAATGAGAGCAGTTGACTGAAGGTTTTGCGGCTGGGACTGTGAAGCTGAAAATCCCCTGAGCAGCAGGGCTGGGATCCCAGCAGGGAGGGACATGAGGAGGGGAGGGAGGGATGCAGCATGGTCCGTACGGGGACATAAGTAAACAGTAATTCACTTTCCACATGCACCATTGGTACGTCAATTTCGATAAAATAATAATTTGAAAAAATCTCTTGACAAACACACACACATGCATTACATGACAGTCTTAATATAATCTTAAAAAATATTTGCAGATATACAGTACTGTGAAAAAGTCTGTGCAAAAAGTTGAGCAAAACTGCTTTAAGAAATAACAAAATTAAATTAAGAAATGTTCCCCTCCAGGTGATCTACGCCCTCAACACCAAGAACGACGAGCACGAGGAGGAGATAGACTCCCTGCGTGAGGCTCACGAGGACGAGGTGCAGCACATCGTCACGGAGACGCGCGACAAGATCATGCAGTACAAGAGCAAGATGGCGGACGAGGCAGACCTGCGGCGCCGCCTGCAGTCCCTGGAGGAGTCTGTGGAGCTGCACGAGCACATGAAGCGCCAGGCGCTGGCCGAGTTCCAGATGTACCGGCAGCGCATGGAGGACTCCCAGCTGTGCACGGAGGCCCAGCACACGCAGCGCGTGGTCTCCATGTCGCGCGAGGTGGAGGAGATGCGGCGAGACTTTGAGGAGAAGCTGCGCTCCTTCAGCCAGGCGCAGGCGCAGTTCGAGCAGGAGAAACGCCACGCCATCGAGGAGCTGCGGGTCTCACACCGGCAGGAAGTGCAGGAGCTGCTGCACAGCCAGCAGAACCAGAGCGCCAACTCCACGGTGGACCAGGAGAAGCTGGCCGAGCTGCACCGCGCCCAGGTGGACAGCCTGATGGAGCAGGTGGAGGAGCTGACCAAGGACAAGGTGCGGCTGGTGGAGGAGTACGAGGCCAAGCTCACCAAGGCGCAGAGCTACTATGAGAGAGAGCTGGAGGCCATGAGGCGATCCCAGCAGATCACCGCAGAGAACCTGCTGGCCTGGAAGAGGACTGAGGTGAATCTGTCAGGCGGGGGTCTCAACACCTGAGACACACCTGAGACACACCTGAGACACACCTGAGACACACCTGAGAGACACACCTGAGACACACCTGAGACACACAGCACCACAACAACATCTAATACACCTTATAGACACCATGATACACCTTGTAACCCCAACACACACGGCTGAAACATCATCAAACAACAGGACTATCAACTGACTCCAAATGTTTGCATATCTGTTTGGATTTGATGCAAGCTGATTTTTGGAGTTAAACCGATATGAGGACTGAAGGTGTGTGTCGTGGTTGCAGGTGGACCTGAGGAAGGAGTTCCAGGCCCAGGAGTCAGCGCTGCAAAGGACTCTGGGTAAGCTGCGTGCAGAACTGCAGAGAGCCCAGGAGGAGGCTAGGGAAAGCCGAGACAAGACCAACCGACTCCAGACCTCCCTCACCAACGCAGAGGGCACCGTCAAGGTAGACGTGTGTCTGTGTGTGTGTGTGTTTAGCTCTGTGTGCATATGTCTATTCTATGTGTGTGTGTGTTTACGTCTAGGTCTCTGTGTGTATAGTATTCGCAATAGAATCTAACTCTTTCGCAACGTTTTCGAAACAACACTATTATTTTGATGACGTGCTTTACTTGATGCCATGTTCCGTCTGTGGAACCTTCCAGAACCTGCACAAGCAGCTGGAGGAGGCAATCCAGGACGGGGAGATCTGGGTGATGCAGCTGAAGGACACGGAGTATGAGCTGGACGCCAGCAGGGACAGAGTCCAGCAGCAGGCCAGCGAGATCCTCCTCAAAGCCAGTGAGATACCACCACACTGCTTTGCTTTTTAAGATCATATTTTCATCGGACAGTTGTAAGTGAAGTGTGACAGGAAAGGCAAGGAGATAGAGAGAGGAAGACATGCAGGGTCATCTCTCTCTCTCTCTCTCTCTCCCTGCCTTCCTTGTCTCTCTACATACTGTCTATCACAAATAAAGCAGAAATGCCCTAAAATACATATACAGTATAATAATAATGTATTCATTACGAGGTGGTTTTATATAAGCATACAAACATGGAGGGTTAGATATTGCGTCCTCTTGATCCACAGAATGCTCCAGTGTTGAGCTGCACCTGCACCTGCAGCAAACGTGATTTATTTTACATCTTCATGGTCACAGTCTTGTCGTTGGATGAAAAAACTCGGGTCCTCTTCTATTTTCTGAGTTCCGAATAGATGGTTATTTCCCAAGATCCCCTGTGATAGAGGGAAGTGCAGCTGGATGTTGAATGCCATCCAGGTTGATGAATATTTCACGCCATTATAAAAGCTGGACCTCAAAGAAAATGGAAAATGGCAGTGGTTTATTTCGCTTTGAAGTTACCTCAGCAATTGAACGTGTGACACCAGATGAGAAAGCCCACAAGTGTTCAGGGGTACACCCAGCCCCCATCTCATCTCCTTTAACAGATGAGTGTGTGCCTGATGTATGAAGCCCCCCAGCCCAGCTCTGCTCTCTGCTCACAGTGAGCCAGGGCTCTGGGATCAGATTTACCTGAAGGGACTATTTTGTTTTGGTGAAAGATATCTGAAATGATGAATAGGGGTTGTGTGTGTGTGTGTGTGTGTGTGTGCGTGCGTGCGTGTGCGTCTCTATGTGTTTTTATTTCACTTTGAAGTTACCTTAGCAATTGAAAGTGTGACACCAGATGAGACTGTGTGTGTGACAGGCCAGATCGGCTCCCTGCAGGCCACCCAGATGAGACTGTGTGTTTATGTGTGTGTGTGCCGTGTGTGTGTGTGCCGTGTGTGTGTGTGTGCCGTGTGTGTGTGTGACAGGCCAGATCGGCTCCCTGCAGGCCACCCAGATGAGCCACGACGCCACCATCAGGGACCTGGACTGTGAGCAGATCCGTCTGAGGGAGAAGATCCATCGCCTGGACGAGGAGAGGGAGAGCCTGCTCAACCAGGCCCAGGCAGCTGACGAGCAGCACAAGCAGCAAGTCCTGGACCTGGAGCAGGTACCGGACAACCACAGTACAATACCACTGGATGCTATGCTACGCTATGCTATGCTATGCATTGCTATGCTATAGTTTGCTATGCAAATGTTTTTTTTGTCTAGGACTAGGCTTAATTCATGTCTGGGAAACTGGGCCAATGGCTCTTTAGATCACTTCTCAGCCTTTAACAGAAAACATGTTAGTCTTTTGCGTTTATATCGTTTTTATTGCTTCGGGTGTAAGGCTTATGCTGTGCACAAACCATATTTGGATGAAGTGGTAGTTTTTGGTTTCTAATAAATGAAATGTCTCCTTGCCCAACAGTCGCCCCAGGGTCTAATTAATTGCTCTGTAGAGAAACCGCCGTCCTCGACTCAATGACACACTTGTGCTGATGAATGGGTACTGACTCCCTTAAATGCAGGACATTTCTCAGGAGCAATCAGCAATCCTTACTACAGTAATACTGTAATCAGAACCTTACTACAGTAATACTGTAATCAGAACCTTACTACAGTAATACTGTAATCAGACATCACAGGATGGATTTAGGATCTCTGGCTCTGATCAACAAGTTGCATTAGGACCAGATACTGTGTGATCTGCTGCTGTTATGCTAATCCAAAATAGTAGATCAAGTCTTATCTTTCATAAACGCATGAATATCTTGTATTAATGTATGATGCGTGTTTGTGCCCCAGTCCCTCCGTGAGGAGCGTCAGGGCTACGAGAGGGAGCTGGGGCGTCTGAGAGGCCGGTACGAGGAGGAGGCGGTGAGGCTGGGGGAGGCGCAGGCCAAGGCTCTGGAGGAGCTGGAGGAGAAGCACCGGGCCGTGCAGGAGGACGCGCAGAGCGCCGCCGTGCGGGAGAGGAGCCTGCTGGTGGCGGTGAGCAGACCTGCTGCACGGCCTGTCTGACAGCAAGCTCACTCACGGCTGTTTGTCTCCTGGTTTCTGAGGTCCAGTATTGTGAGAGTAGAGAGATCCTAAGGAGGACCGTGGTTAGGGAAGCTGAGGTGATCATAGCTCCGCAAAACTGGCTTGTTCTTCTCCCAACACCCTCTGTGACTCGCTGGAGAATCTGCTTCTCAGAATCAGTACCAGGACAGCACAGGTAATCCTGTCTGTGAAATTGAAATCCAATCTCTGTTGTAAAATAGAGTCCTGTTGTAAAATGTTCTGTTGTAAAATGTTCTGTTGTAGAATTAAGTTCTGTTGTAGAATAGAGTTCTGTTGTAGAATAGTTGTGTTCCTGAGGCTGGTGTCTGTGGGATAATTACTCTGTCATGTTTGTTTCATTTTCTATTTTTTCTTTCATTGTTAATGATTATTAACAAACGCAGTCACATTACATAAAACTGTTTGTTTACGCGCATTGTGAATTGAGAGTCGTTTGCCATCTGTTAGAAGAAGAAAAAAAGTCTAATAGGAAATGTTTCGCATGAATTCACAGAATTAATTAGGTCAATGTAAAGCCCATACTCAGTACGATTCCCTCCTCAGGATTTCACGCTCCTTGATGAAAGCAGACTCAAATGAAAAGATGTTACGACAAAGACAATCAAGATCAGAAGCTAAAGACGAGAATGGGATTGCTAGTTTATCAGACAAACCTTTTTACTCTTTACTCTTGAACTTAGAACAGAATACTGAGGCCTGGGAAAACTGAATTGAGAATCACGCCAGATCTGTGTTGGACGATGATGTTCAGCGATCAAGGAATGGTTTTTTTGTTGTTGTTACAGGAAATGGGTCAGGAATACGAGATCCAGCGCCTGTCCCTGGAGGAACAGAGGAACCGTCTGCAGCTGCAGCTGGAGAACCTGAAGGAGGAGCTCTCTGCCAAGCTCAACATAGCACATCAAGAGGTGTGGCTCCGCAACACGCTTCTAATATCCTCTCACCACACGCTTTAAACCAGCACTACACAAGGAGAGCATATAGTGAGGGGATGTCTGGTAGTCTAACTATGTCTGACTGGTCTGGTAGCTCTTCTCCTGGTCTCTCTTTCCTAGTCACTCTCCTAGGTGCCCTCCCCTAGTATCTCTCTCTAGTCTAGTCTTCTTCTCTCCTAGTCTCTCTGTCCTCATCTCCTTCTCTCCTAGTCTCTGTCCTTGTCTCCTTCTCTCCTCTACTCCTAATCTCTCTCTGGCCTGACGTCTCTGTCTGTCTCCTCCAGGTGTCTCATCTCCAGGAGATGGTGAAGGAGGGGGAGCAGAACCTGCGCTCATCTCACTACCAGATCTCCGGCCTGAAAGAGACTCAGGAGAGACTGTGCACCGAGCTGGACGCCACCAGGTCCAGGGTCAGAGAGACCAGCAACCTTCTTACCGACCTCCAGGTAAATAAACACATGGGTTAGAGAGATGTCTCGTCTTTGCAGGACTAATGCATGAGGTAACTCTCTGTTTAAGCCTGGAGCAATGCTCTGCTTCTGTAGCGGTCGGGATGAATTTGTAGATGTTCCTTGACGATCAGCATTGTTGACACTTTGCCGTGGTGTGTTCAGGAGGAGATCGAGACTCAGAAACAGCAGCACGAGGCCAGAGTGATGTCCATACGCACCGAGGAGAAGCAGAAAGTGGACAAGATGGCTGAGGACCTGGACCAGAAGTGGACAGATGCTCTGAGGTAGCGCACGTCTCACAGGGCAGGAAACACAGGCTGCACTCTGGCCTTTATGCTCACTCGCTTTCACTCCTCATTCTTTCATTCATTCTTTTATTTATTTATTTATTCTTTTATTCTTTTATATATCTCTTCTCTCTCTCATTGTCTCTCTACCCCACTCTCCACCCACTGTATCCCCCTTCTCTCTCCTCTCTTTCTCCCCCCTCTATCCTCTCTCCCCCCTTCTCTCTCCCCTCTCCCCCGCAGGGAGGAACTGCGTCTGTTGAAGGAGGAGCTGGTGGAGGAGTACGAGGCAGACAAGCAGGCAGCCCTGAGCCAGCTGTCTCAGCAGAAGGAGGTGGAGATGATGGCGGCCAGGGAGGGGTGGCAGAGGAAGGTGGAGGACCTGCTGGAGCAGGTACTGAGCACACACACACACACACACACATACACACACATACACACACACACATACACATACACACACAGTTTTGAAAGGTTGTCGTGTTCAAAAATCAAAAGATTGAAAAAAAATAATGTGAGGTCCAACAGGTTGAAACTGAAACTGTTATGTTTTTGGGAAAAAAAAGTTTTGAAAGGTTGAAAAACATTGGTGAAAAACATTTTAATCTGAAAGGTTGAAAAAATATTTTTCAGAAAGGTTTTTTGGAGAGAAAAAAAAGTTATGAAAGGTTGAAAAAATATTTGTAAAATTTTTTCACATTTTTAAAAGTTTTAAAATGTAGTTTTTAACCCTTTTTTACGTCACTTCTACTCAGAAGCCTGTTTTATTTTTGTCTCCTCCCCTTCCCCTAACCGCCCCCCCAGATCTCCCTGCTGAAGCAGAGCCTGGAGCTGCAGCTGTCCCAGTCCCAGGCTGCGCTGCAGCAGCTGCAGGCAGCGTTCAGCCAGGAGCGCGAGCGTCTGTCCCTGCAGCTGGCAGACCTGAGGAGGGAACACCAGCGACGGGAGCAGCGGCTGCAGGACGCGCACTGCTGCGCCCTGAGCACCATGGAGGACGCCCGGCAGCAGCACATCAGGGTGGGACACGCATCTGTACACGCATCTATACACGCACCTATACACGCACCTATACACGCATCTATACACGCATCTATACACGCATCTATACACGCACCTATACACGCATCTATACACGCACCTATACACGCATCTACACACGCATCTACACACGCATCTATACACGCATCTATACACGCACCTATACACGCATCTATACACGCATCTATACACGCATCTATACACGCATCTATACACGCATCTATACACGCACCTATACACGCATCTATACACGCATCTATACACTCCAGCCATCTCTGTCTCCACTCATCTCTATATCCCTACTTCTTA